>JABCRI010000074.1:0-44911 GCA_015143295.1 Tetracentron sinense | reverse complement strand
CTTCTTCCTTAGCCTGGCTCTCTTCTCTTGTTTTCATCTCTCTTACTTTGACCCTTCTTTGGCTGATGAGTTGCACGTCAAGCCCTCTGTGGCATGGTGTCGATGCAACGCCCACCACCACCGTCAGGGCCATTTACCCACCACCACCTCAATATCCACCACACTCCCCCCTAACCATTGACACCACCACCACCACCACCTAAATATCCACCATCACCTCCCCCTAAGCCTTTGACACCACCACCTAAATATCCACCATCACCTCCCCCTAAACCTTTGACACCACCACCTAAATATCCACCATCACCTCCCCTAAATCTCCGCCACCTCCCACTCCATCACCATCCCCACCTCCACCTCAGACTCCACCACCCTACTCTCCTCCCACCCCCATCATCACCCCCTACTCCAGTTCCGTCTCCGACTCCACCACCATACTCTCCTCCACCCCCTACTCCAGTTCCGTCACTGACTCCACCACCATACTCTCCTCTCACTCCATCACCACCCCCTACTCCGGTTCCATCACCAACTCCACCACCATACGTTAGCCCGCCCCAAGTGGATCCACCATGCAACTCACCACCCTACATGGCTTCCCGAAAGCAGAAAGTTTAAGACTGCGCAGTGTAGCGTCTACCACGTAATGCTGGTCAAATTTTGTAATAAATGGACTGGCTTTAAGCTATGTATTCGGCGTCTCCAATGATATGGAAATGGGACTATCAAAGCTTAATTATTATCTCACATTAATTTTATATATATATATATATATATATATCAGTTTAAATAGAAAGAGGAGCTCTGCATCATCACGTTGTGGGGAGCTCCTCTTTTTACACTATCAGGTAACAAATGTGTAATTATGGTGTGTTGCAAAATTACCCCAACCTCTATCAATAATTATAACAATAGCACATTTATAGTGTAAAAAAGGGAGCTCCGCATTAACATCGTGATGCAGAGCTCCGGCTCAAAATTAATCTCTACACACACACGTGTTTATATATTGGGGAAAGCTACAATTCGCACAATGGATGAATTTATAAAGGATCATGTAAGACAAAAGTGGATTACAATCCTTATAATTATGAAGAGAATATTGGTAATTTTGCAAAATTAGTTCTCTTCATAATTAAAAGAATAGAAAAGCTTAACTTACTGCCACTTTAGACTATGTAGTCTAATATGCGGTCATCATTGGTCCATGCCCCTCTTTTTATCACACATTAATTGTAGTTAAGATTCACTCAGGGTTAAGCAATCTAATCTTGGTTTTCAAAAAGAAAACAAATCTATAAATTTTCTGGAAGGTAAAGAACCCAACTCACCCATCCATTTTTGAATTCTGGAAATAATAACATTATTGGGCTTACGCACATCTTTGAATCTTCAAGAGCATTTTTCTTTCCATATCTCTCAAATAGTAATAAGAGGAAGCAGATTAAAAACATCATTATGTCGCCTCTCAGAAGCTCTAAACCATCTCATAAGAAAACAGTGAATGTTATCGCTAGGGTAAGGAAGAATGGTGCAAAGCCCCCAAAATAACTCGAAATCATACCTACAATATCACTTTGTGAGTTAAAGATTCAATGTGCCCTTGAGAACAACTAAGGGAATGCCAACAAATTGAATCATATTATCAATAAGGATAGCTCCATACATTACCTTCCAGGCAAAGATTTGAATTTTTTTTTTGGAATAAGCTTATTCCAAACAAATCTAGTCCAAATTTTCTAAGAAGAAGAATATCTAATAGAATTCCAAGCAAATTTAAGAGAAAAATTACCTTTAGAGCTAGGATTCCAAATGAAAGCATCTTCGGAATCCGAAGTAAAAAAAACCTGCATCTCTAATGGCTACTTTGATATGATCAGGTAAATAATCAGATACAAAGCTAAAATCCCATAACCCATTGTTATTAAGCATCTCAGAAATATCGGTGCAAACAGAAGGATTATTAATAGCATAAACAATAAGCGGAACTTCCCCAAACCAACAGTCAAGCCAAAAATTGATTTTATTGCCATTATCAATTAAAGCTGAAGTTTTGCAAACAACATCCTTACACATTTGGCTAATATGAATCCAGGTTTTAGAAGAACTAGGGCGAGAAGAAGCATACCAAATGTGATTAAATTAGAACTTAGATTTAAAAATTTTCGACTAAAGCTTATCAGATTGATAAAGCTTCCAAGCTTGTTTAATTCAACAAAGCAGAAGAAAAATCATGCATTTTCCGAAATCCCAAACCACCTTCTAATAATGGAAGAGCACAAGTATTCCAATTAATCCAGTGACATTTTTTAGAATCTAACCTATTGTTCCAAAAAAATTTAGCCATAGAATTATCAATGAGGTTAGTAATAGCTTTAGGGACATAAATTCCAGCTAAAAGGTGAGTGGGAATAGAAGCTAAAACATGTTTAATGAGAATAAATCTACCACTTGCGGATAAAAATTTACCTTTCCAACCTTCCAATTTATTTAGAATTTTATCAATTAAAGGATTAAAAAAAGCATTTTTTAATCTGCCTTTATAAATGGGAACACCCAAATAAGTAAAAGAAAAATTCTTATTAGGGATGTTGACCAAATTGCTAATAGCAATATTTCTAGCTCTAGAAAGTTTAGAAGAGCAATAAAAAGCACTTTTGGCACGATTAATCAATTGACTAGAAGACTTTTCATAATTAGTAATAAAATCAAAAATTTTCTTAATATTCTATTTTTTCCCATTGAAAAAAATTAGGGTATCGTCAGCAAAAAGCAAATGTGTTATCGGGATTCCATACCTCCCTAATTTATAGTTCAGAGAAAGACTTTCAGAGATAGCCATTAATTGCCCCTACTAAGTACTTCCTCCACCAGGATAAAAAGAGCAGGGGAGAGGGGATCTCCTTGACGAAGACCACGTGAACTCTGAAAATAACCTTGAAGACTGCCATTAATAATAATAGAAAATGATTGAGTGAAAATACAACCTTTTATCAGTCTAAGAATATCATTTTTGAATCCCATCTTATGAAGAACAAAAATTATGAAGTTCTACTTCATACGATCATAAACTTTAGACATATCCAGTTTAAAAATGATATTACCTCTCAGAGTCGATCTATCAATATCCTGCACCATCTCTTGGGCAAGACTAATATTATCCGTAATACTCCTATCCTTAACAAAACCACTCTGCTCATCATAAACAATATTAGGAAGAAGAGTACCAATCCAATCAGTCAGTAAACGCGATAAAATGTTATATAGAAAATTGTAAAGGCTAATAGGCCTGAAATCAGGAAAGGATATAGGAGAATAACATTTAGGAATAAGTGCAATCACAGTAGCATTAATAGCTTTAGGGATGTCTACATGAATAAAAAAGTGAGTTATAGCACTAAAAAGATCATCCTTTATAGTATCCCAACAAGATTGATTAAAATGCCTGAAAAGTCATCCGGTCCAAGAGCACTATCAGCAGGCATTTTGAACACTACATTCTTAATTTCATCCATGGAAGTAGTAATAGATATATAATCATTATCGTCTTCTTAAACAAGGCAAGGAATATAATTAATAATTTTTTGATCAATAATGCCATTAGATGAGGATAGTAAAATTTTAAAATAAGAAACAGCTGCAGTACCAACATCCTCTCTCGAATCCAACCAATTACCTTGAGGATCTTGAATCCGAGAAATGCAATTTTTGCCCCTTCTAGAATTGGTAACCATGTGAAAAAATTTAGTATTATTATCCCCTTATTGAAGCCATTTAATTCTGGATTTGACGCCAAAAAATCTCTTTTTGTAAAAGGACACTTTGAAGTTCATCTTTCAAATTATGTAGCTGAGAAACTTTCTCTATATCACAATCAAATTGAATCTCTTCCTCAATGGAGCTAATGCTAAACTCAAGTCTTTAATTTTTTGAAAAATATTACTAAAAACATTCTTATTCCAACTTTTTAAAGCCATTTTTAATCTTTTAAGTTTTAAAAAAAATTCCATAAGAGGATTAGCAATAATAGGACTATTCCAAGATTCAGAGACAACTCTTTTTAAATCCTCATGAGAGATCCACATCTGTTGATATTTGAAAGGAGCAGGGTTCCTATCATTTTCTTGACCAAAAGCAAACAGAATGGGAGAATGATCAGACACTGACCTAGCAAGATGAGAAACAGAAGTATGAGAGAAATTAATTTTCCAATCAGAATTAATGAGAACAATATCTAATCTAGCAAAGATATGATTCAAACCCTCTTGATTATTACACCAAGTGAATTTGTTACCAATATAGCCACTATCCATCATACCCAAGTCATTAATCATGCTATTAAAATCGGAAAGAGATTCAATGTTGACATCTCTCCCTCCTAATTTTTCATCCGATCTAGCAATAACATTAAAATCTTCACCATTAAAAAAGGGCCCTGCAAAAGAGGAGAAGCAAGTACAAAGATCCACCCACAAAGACTGACGCTCCCTACTAGTGCATTTAGGAACGCACATCTGATGGGAGAAAAATTATTAGAATTGATATCAACAACAATCATTTTTTCAGACGAAGAGACAAAAGATACTTTAATTGACTCTTCCAGAACAGCCAAATTTCAGGATGGGAAATTTGAGAATCTAAATGATTATCCATACCAATAAATGAGCAACCATCATGCATAATATCAAAAAAAAAAAAAAAATTGGTTCCATAATAGTAGTAAGTAAAATATGATTAGAAGAAATAAGATGTTTTAATCTAGACTTAGAAGCTAAAATTTACCAATACCATGGATATTCCAAAGGAGAAAATTATTCATTTATAAAATTATTGGAATCCATAACTAAACTTCGAACAACAATTCTAGAGCGAGTCATTCTATCAGATAGGGTCATATTTGTTTTTTTTAGATTTACTCCTTGGTTCATCATAAAGGAAGTTTTTTAAAATTTCAGATTTTAGTAATTGTATGGGAAACTTTTTAGCTTCTTCCTTGAACGATTCAATATTTTTAAACAAAACAGGAGCAAAATCAGAATGATATTCCAAAGTTTGTGAATTCTCACATAAAATATGACCCGAAAGACTACTAACCTCATGGTTGGAAGAACCCTCTAAGGTTCTAATATGCTTCAACCACATACAGTAATGTTGAGTTTGATGGAAGTTATGATTATGTGGTTTGGTATTATTAAAATCAAATCCTCTAAGATCAAAATTAGACTGATTATCTAGATTTTTCGAAATTTTTCTAGATCTGTGAGGTTCATTAATAGTTTGATAAATGGAAAAATTATTCTGCAAAAGACAAGCTTCAGCCAAATTTGAATGAAGACTATCATCATCAGAATCAGTATCTAACTTACTAATATCAATGGATACCAGAAACATTCTGAGCAGTTTTCCTATGCATAATAATCGTATCTAAATCTTGAAAATGAGTTGCAGAAGAAATATTTGGTAGAGTCATACCTGGAAAGATATTATGTTGGTCGACTGTATTCTGGTTTTGGTGATCTATATTGATTGCCTTACCTTTCTTGCCATTTTCTATAGCCGGATATGTCTTTGTTTGTTCACTTTGATGTTGGATCTCATCTTCATTGAGATCCTGAGTGAAACCGATTGAACCATTTTGAGGCTTATCAATTTCTTCTGCAGAGATCTCCTTGGTAGCAGCTTGTTTGACTACCCATTGAGTATTCTGTTTCTTTAGAACTCCATCATCAGTTTCTTGAATGGGTGTTGTCTTGATTTTTTCTTTGTTCTTTGATCCCGCTAGACAACTATTCTCATGATGCCCAAGTTTCTTACATTGAGTACAAATTTTAAAAGAAATTCTCGTATTCCACTATTTGCCATCTTCCATGATCGCCTAACCCTAACCAGAAACGATCTGGGTTATTCTTGAGTAAGTCTATTTCAATACAAACCCTAGCAACACTCAGTCTAGAGAATGATTTGGTCGCTCCATCAAGTTTTAGAACCTTGCCAAATATGCTACCTATAGATCGAAGAGCTGAGTCATTGAACAGATGAAGGGGAAGATTCGGGAAACTCACCTAGATTGGAACTATCGATGATTCAACACCAAATAGGAATGAAGGAGTCCACTGAAAAAATCGAAACAAGAATCCATTAATGTATATAACTTCTTTAAGCCAAATCATTAGAAAATGCGAATCTGAAAAGTAAGTGTCTCAAGTCTAAGATACCAACCATAAATGCCATTCGAATGCTTTAACTTTTTTCCATATGAGATCTGATTGCATCTAGGGAAGGCCTACCGTATGAACACTTTGCTGCTAGAGATAGACGATGAGGGAGGGCTAGAGTTGATGATTCTTCTTCGGAGAAAAGGATCGCTGGTTCTCCATTAAAAGTTGAAATTTATTTAAAAGGAATGGAAGGAGAGGAAACCACCGAAGAAGATGAAGCCTTACCTACTATTTCAGCAAAGGAGAGAGGGATTTCAGGCGGCTGGAGATGGGGATCTCCCTCCCCATCTGTCGAACCCCAAAATACCCCCTAGGAGTTAAGGGATACTTTAGAGGTGACTATATGTACCTGCCAAACCATCCTGAAAAGAACAGGACTAAACATGATATAACACAATAATAATCAAAGTGCGGAAGCTATATCATGAATGCGGAAACGTGAACTAACTTTTTCTTTTCTTCTATAACTCCAAAATAGTATTCCAAGTTATCATATACAAAACATAATCAAAATAAAGGTGGACATGCCCACCTATCAAAATATCAAAATATACAGAAAGAACTCTCTTGTACTCTCCTCTCAACAGTAGTCGAGGTATGGCCAGACGTCCAAATCTCTATCCTTTTGGGACTGCAACGGGATAGGTGGCTACCTCTCCTCTAGTTACTCTTCCTTGACCCAAGGCTCGGGGTCGAGGACATCTATGTAACCTGCCGACATAAAAGTACGGCTGAGTATGGAATATTCAGCGAGTACAAGCTACTAGCTAATCATAGCAATAACAAAAGCATAACCACAGTGAACACAATACAGCATATTGATTTGGAGCAATACTAGCAGCATAAGATAAATAGGATGGACATGAAGCAATATAATTATCTTCACATGCATGCATGAATGCGAAATCTCTGATAAAACTCATGCTTATAAACCCTTTTCATGTCTCGGTCTTGCTTGTGAAAATCATGCTTGCTTGTCTGTCTTGTTTGAGATTTCATGCCTTGACTTGTATACTTGTGAGCCAGAGGCTAGTACCCTTCACTTGGGCTACCAACCTCCTTGACATGTAATTATTTCATTTTCTTGTAAGCCAGAGGCTAGTACCCTTTACTTGGGCTACCAACCTCCTTAACATATGCGTGTTTTCTTGTTTAATTTATCATGTACAAATACTCTTGGAAAACTCGGTTCATACATGCATGCGTGCTTGTGTGCTTGTCAATAGTGGTAACCAGGATGACATGTATGACATGAAAGATAGTGCATTGCATTTCAATTCATAGTATAAACAAGTGAGAATTTGGGTAGTCTACATGGCATTTGGTCAATTCATCATTTTTTTAGAACAATTACATAAGGCATACTTCCATTTTCTTCATTTAATTCATTTACTCTTAATTTAGGCATTTTATCAAACATCCGGCATACAACATTCCTTCGTAGTTTCATTTACTCTTTTTAGTGCATATTTTCCATCACATCATCAAGGTTGGTTCATTATTCGTAGAATGTCCTTCCACCATTTTCCATTTCACACATCACACAACACCCATTCGGCATCCAATCGCCTCAATCACCATCCATCCACACATAACAAGATCCATTTTTATCTTGTTTACATTTTAAGGGGAATAGCATATTTCAAAAGGAGGAAATCATGAAATCAAGAATCATCATTTAAAATGGGAAAACCTAGGTTATGGCTAAAGAAGTTAGTAGGGTGTACTAACCTTAATGATCACACTTGATCTTGCAAGAAAACCCTTGTTTGAGAACCCCTCTTGATGTAGAAGGATCTCACTTGAAGAAGATGCTTCAAGCTTAGAAGGGGTGATGCAACCTTGATCTTGCTCCAAAACCCCTCTTGGATTTCTCTAGGATCTCCTCTCTCCCTTCTCTCTCAATCTCTATTAGTCTCCTTTAGGTTTTTGGGTAAACCATAACCCCCCAAGAGGCCCCCTATTTATAGGCCAAGGGTAGAAACCCTAAAAATCCCGAAATAAAATTCTGGGTTCGCGATGTATGATCGGTCTTAGCATATCTACGATCGATCGTAAATATTCTACGATCGGTCGTAAGTTTCCACGATCGATCGTAAACGTTACCGAGATTTTTGTCCATATCTGATATTCTACGATCGATTGTAAATTTCTATGATCGATCATAGCTCACCTACGATCGTTCTTAGGGTCTGTACGATCGTTCGTAACTTGCAGAAAATTTCCAGATTTTGTTTCTTTCGTGCTTCGGTCATAACTTTTGACTCGTTCGTCGGATTTTGACGATTCAACTTGCATTGGATTCGTCCTTCGAAAAGGAACATTCCAGGCAGTTTAGAATTTCCAAATTCTTTTTCATTTATTAATTATACTACGTGAAAGGTCAAGAGGCTATGAAAACACTGTTCATTAGGTACGGAAAGTTCTGAGGCGCTACATTCTCCCCCCTTACAAAAATTTCGTCCTCGAAATTTGGATGGAACATACATGCACAAAACAACAAAATTTACAAAAGAGGGCCAAAGCCTTAAACAAACGTTTGAGTATATTTTTCTTTTACTTCGGCCTCACGCTCCCATGTAGCTTCTTCTACTAAGTGGTGTTGCCATCTTATAAGGACCAAAGGGATGGTCTTGTTACACAAGACTTGATTTCGCATGTCCAAGATCTGCATTGGTTGCTCAACTAGTGTGAGGTCCTCCCGAATCTCAACCGGATCAAACTCGATGACATGGGATGGATCCGAGATGTACTTCCAGAGCATGAAAATATGGAATACATTGTGGACCGCCGTCATATGAGCGGGCAAAGCAACACAGTAAGCCACCTCACTGACTCTAGTAATGATCTCAAACGGACCCACATATCTCGGGCTAAGCTTGCCTCTCTTCCCAAATCTCATAACATCCTTGGTTGGTGAAATCTTGATGAAAACAAAGTCGCCAACTCGAAATTCAAGGTCTCTCCTTCGGTTGTCGGCGTAGCTCTTCTGTATATCCTGTGCGGTCTTCAACCTCTCTCGGATAAGCTTGACTCTATCCGCGGTTTGTTTAATTAATTTGGGGCCCAACACCTTCCTTTCCCCAACTTTATCCCAATACAACAGGGATCTAAAACTTCTTCCGTACAAAGTTTCAAAAGGTGCCATTTGGATGCTCGCTTGATAACTGTTATTGTAGTCGAATTCCACCAAAGGCAAGTGGTCTTCCCAACTTCCCTTGAAGTCTAGCATACAAGCTCGGATCATGTCTTCAACGATTTAGTTCACCCATTCTGTTTGCCCATCCGTCTGGGGATGAAAAGCGGTGCTAAAGTCCAAATGGGAACCCATTGCGCCTTGAAAGCTCTTCCAGAACCTGGAAGTGAATCAAGGGTCCCTGTCTGACACAATACTCACTAGCACCCCGTGCAACCTAACGATTTCCTTGATGTACAGTGCCACTAATTGATTTGAATTGAAGGTAGTCCGGTATGGCAAGAAATGGGCAAACTTAGCTAGTCTGTCAACCACAACCCAAATAGCATCGGAGTTTCTCGCCGTCTTCGACAACCCCACAATGAAATCCATGGAGATGTGTTCCCACTTCCACTCGGGAATAGAGAGGGACTGTAGAAGTCCAGCCGGTCTCCTATGTTCAGCCTTGACTTGCTGGCACACCAAGCACTTAGACACATACTCGGTCACTTCTCTCTTCATGTTTCGCCACCAAAAGTGCTTCTTCAAGTCCCTATACATTTTGGTACCCCCAGGGTGAACAATGTACTTGGACCGGTGAGCCTCGTACAAGATTTTTCGTTTAAGCTTCTTATCGGCTGGGACACATACTCTTCCCTTGAAAGTGATAATTCCATCATCCCTCACCACAAAATCTTTGCTGCCACTATTAACTGACTTGTCTCGGTAAGAAAGTAGCTCGTCATCCATTCCCTGTAACTCTTTGATCATGCCCAGGATATATGGCCTAACTGTGATGTTAGCCATTACCAGCCCAAAGGTAGGGAGACTAAAACTGATGTCGAGATTGGATGCATCCTCTAACAACCTTCACTCACGCACCATCAGGCCATTTTCCGCCACTCCTCCTCCTCCTCCTCAGTAGGTTGGTCTTCCAGTCTTTAGTTAGGAATTTTTTTTAATTTCTTGAGTCAGATGTATGGAGCTTCGCTCTACTTTTTTGATATTTTTTTAGTCTGTATGTCCCTAGTTTTATCCACTATTATAACTTCCGATGCTTCTTATTTTATGTTCTATTTATTGGCATCTATTATTTTATTGTGTGGATCTTTCTTGGTTTGTACTAACCCTGTAGGTATTGTTTGCACGAAGTTTGGGGTGGTTTCTCTTCATTCTTGATTTCTTTTCTTCATGGTTTGCATTTCACGATTCAGGTATTATTGTTCTAATCCCTTCTTTACTTTATTTTTATTTTTACATTGAGGACAATGTAAAGTTTAAGTTTGGGGTTGGGAAATAATAGGCTACACTATTATTTTTAATGATTGTGCAACCATGACTAGGATAAGACATGCAAAAACACTGAAAATTTTTTGATTGTTTTATTCTAAAATTTGAAAGATTATAATGTATATCGGATAATCCAAATTTTATTGATAGGGTTGAATTTGAGAACACATAATCCCAAATACACACTGTTTGTAACTGTTTTTAACCTTACAAAAGCTGAATTTTTTTTGTCATGAATAGACTTTGAAATTTGCACGAGCATACTAACATATTATCTAGTGGGGTTTAAAACCAAATTGATTGTGATTTTGTTAACTCGTAAGAATTGGATAATCTAGAAATTGAACATCAACTTTGGCTAAAAAGAAAAATCGATAGAAGAATGGGTTACCTAACCAGGTTTTACACTTAGTAACCGGGCCTCTTGCCTCACTAAGCAGAGAGAGTTCGCGTCAAACTGTGTGATTTTTGGAATAGATAAAATAACCTAGTGTGACTAGTTTGAGTTCGTAGCCTATTTAACTCGAGTTACTGAGCCCTTAGAGGTGTCTTGACACCTGGTGCCCTAAAGCCATCTGATTTGGGAGTTATCGGCCTAACACTCGCTACATGCGTTGTCTAGAGTGCTTAATGGACTTAAATTCTGCAGAGTCACACTTATAAAAAATATATATATATTTAATGAAAGCCTTGGAGTTAGTAGTTTAAATTGAAAGAAAATTCAATGATAAATGAGAAGACAGAAAAATTGTTGAAAAGTAAGGTTGATATCACACATTCAATTGTTTGTCACATTACACATCCAAGAAAATTCTGACAAATCTTTTAGAAGCTAATTTTTTCAAAAATAGTTAAAAATGATGTGAAATTGAGAATATGGAGAGTTGAAAATTCAATCTTATTAATAATTTGTGGATTATCTTGTATGTATTATGAGTCTGGAAATTTTGAAATTTGATTCAATCACTTTTGAAAATTGCATGTTTTACTTGAATATATTGCACAATGACAGGGTAGTACAGATGTTTGTAGGTGTCATCACTGTAAACCTTCACGAGACTTCACTCGTCCTCTAGGACCACCTAGGGGTTTAAGAGGCTTGTTGCATATGCAAAATGCAACCGGGGATCCCACGAAAGGGGATGTAGGTTTAGTTTAGTTTAGTTTAATTTTATTTTATTTTTCATTGCTCGAGAGGACTAGCAATGTCTAAGTTTGGGGTTGTGAACGGTGCTAAATGTTATACATAAAAGCACCTCAAACTTAACTTGCTAATCATTTAGAGTAATTATTTTATGCCACTTGGTTGTTTATTCTTGTTTCAGGTTCATGTGAAGAAAAGAAGATAAAATGGAAGATTTACAAGCTTCAAAGACTCCAAAAATCTTAGAAAAGAGAAGAGCAAAAGAAAGAAGAAGAAAAGAGAGCGAAATCGCGGAAATCTATCCTGATGGATCGATTGGCCAAAATCGCACTTCTATCAATAGAGGGGTATTTTGGTAATTTATCTTCATTCAAAATTTATGAAAGTTTTTTGGTAGATTCTAGATGACCTAAAGGAGCTGTGTTTAAACTTTCGGGTCAATCCGACTAGAATTGAGCTCTCTAGAATTATTTGAAGTTCAGTGGCAAAACTGTAAATTGGGTGAAATAGTATTCCATGAATAGTGTTTCGTGAATAATGTTTTAGTACTTCTAAACACTTTCCAACTCTATTATTGTCTTCCTAAATGAGGGTTTAATCCTCATTCAACCCAAAAAGAGTATAGAGAGAGAAAAAGAAGAGTTAGACCTCAATTAGAACTCCTTATTCTACAAGAACTCTGTCTTTCTCTATAAAAAGAGAATTCCTAGCCATCATCATTATTAGAGAATTTTATAGAGATTTTGGATCTGAAGAAGAAAAGCTCTGGAGATCAAGGAAGCCATGAAGAGAAGTGCTACAGCTTTGTCTATGAAGATGTTGTATTCTTCCCTCGCGATGAACTAATTTCCACTCTAGGGTTTCGATGAAACCCTAGCCAAGTAACTGTGTCCTTTATTTTGTTTTTATTTTGATTCTCTGTATTGTAAGACATTGATTGCATAATGAGAGGGTTGTTTTCAAACAACCGGATTTATTTTATTTATATTTGATTTCAATGGAATTCTCAACCTTGTTTTAGGTATTATGAAATTGGAATTAAAATCACTTATGTTAATTTTCATTTGAATTTAAACATAGGTTTTATGCAATGGTTTTAATATATCGAGAGATTAAATTCGAAATATTTTATGCTAAGGGAAGACGAGTGACTATATAACCGTAGATTAGTGTGTATCATTCGTGTTAACCGAAGATACGATATGCTTAGAATATAATCCCTTGAACTTTTCTAGATTAGTTGAGAGGGGACGTTCTGTCACTCTAATTAGAATGTTTACAATTTAAGAAGTTATGGTAAATTCAAAATAGGGGCTGGTTATTAGGTTAGTGGTGGATTTGAAAACCCTAGATTTTCTCTTCCAAATGATTTAAAACCATTAGTTGATAATTAATTTAGAAATCTCGCTTAGTTTAATTCATTGTTTTAATTTAATTAAGCAAAATTCAATTACCCATTTTATTAGTTTAAAATTAATCTAAATAAAAGGCAACGAAACCAGCGCAGTCCTCAGATGAACGATACCCTTACTAGTACTATTCTACAGAATAATTACTAAGAACAAATAATTTAAGATTGACTAACGATTAGTGTAGACATCATATGAATAGTTGGGAGGAGCATAACCCATAGTCTGAGTCACTGCGGGGCGAGGAGCCGGGTGATAAGCTGGTGGAGCAAAAGGGCGAAGAGACTAAGGTGTAGAGTGCATCCTTTGTGACTGAGATGGTCCTACGAACTGATACGACATAGTTCTAGCTCTCTCTTCTGCCAAGCCACTAGACTGGCCCTTCTCCAACCCTCTTCTCTTGAAAAATTCCTCGGAATTCGACTCAGCCAAAAGGGCTTTATCCATAACTTCTGAATATGTCTCATGTCTGAACATTGAGACTCGAACCTTGAGGTAGGCCTTCAATCCCCTCTTAAATTTCTAGGCTTTCATAGCCTCTGTCGCAATCATATGTGGAGCAAATCTGGATAGCTCCGAAAACTTGGCTTCATAAGCCACTACTGACTTATTACCTTGTTCCAAGGTAATAAATTCAACTTCTTTCTTTTTTTTAATCCCGACCGGGAAATACTTCTTGTTGAAGACGTCCAAAAACTCTCCCCAAGTCCAGTCTTGACCCTGCCGGGTCAACTCCTGAGTCCTAAGTGCGGACTTCCACCAATGATCGACCTCACCTTCAAGCATGAAGGCGGCCCAAGTAATCCTTTCTGCCTCCGTAGGCGCTAACACTGAGAATATCTTTTCTATTTACCGAATCCATCCTTCGGCAACAAGCAGGTCAACACTTCCACAAAATGTTGGAGGTCTCATTCTCCGAAAAGCCTCTATCCCGACTTGCGCTCGATTGGGAGGAGCAATTATAAGCGCGGCATTTGAAGGAGTAGCCGGTTGCCTCGCCACTAACATAGCCAAAGTCTCGGCTATTGAAGCGAAAGCTTGGGCAAAGTCGGGTTGATCATCACCCGATGGAGCATCACTTCCATTGCCCCTTGTGTTGTATCCGTGACCTCGAGAAGATCCAAGTAGTGAAAATAGGGTTTTGCGGAAAAACAGGGGTCACTGATCACTCGGTGATAACCACCGGTCAACCGGTCTAACACCGATCGCTCTGTGATAACCTCCGATCAACCAGTCTTAAACCGATCGCTCGGTAGCTATCGACTGGTTAACTAATTTGTATGGGGAAAAATCTCAGAGAGGGTGTTTTCAACCGATCGCTCGGTTGAAACCACCGATCGGTCGGTCAGTCACCGATCGCTCGATCTGTACCACCGATCGATCGGTTATACGCAGATTTTCTTCATTAAGGGTTTTTGAGTCTTTTGCCATTACCCCTTTGCCTATATAAGGCTTGCTTGTGCCTTAGGGTTTCAGAAACCTTTAGTACACTATTTTGAGAGGGTTTCGAGAGGAAGAAGAACGAGAGAAGCTAGGTTGTCGCTCAAGCTTGAAGGAGAGATCAAGTCTTCCATCCTTTTGAGTGTTTCTCAAAAAAGAACTCAAGGTTTTCAAGTGTTCCAAGCTTTTGGAATCAAAATCACTGATTTCACCAAGGTAGATACACTCTACTCCCAATCTAGTGATACTACTAGTTACCATATGTTATTCTTCTCATTCTATGCTATATATATGTCTTGATTTGTATGGTGTGAAATTTTATTTCTATACTTGGATGTAAGCTATCACTATTATGCACTCTATGTGTTTCTAGAAATGCCTCTAAGGGTTTTTGGGTGTTTAAACATGTTACCACTCTCACATGTTCATATGCTTGCATGTCTCGCATGAACCGAGGTTTTTCCATGGATTTCTCAATGTTACGAAAAGGATTTTGAATAAATGACTTAAATGAATGATTCTAAGCAACTCTATGATATTTCTAAGTTTGGTTCGCAAGCTCAAAAGGATCATGTTACACTCACAAGAACTCTATGATAATGTCTAAGATGGTCTCACAAGCTCAAAAGGATCATGAATATAAATGCTCTAAGATCTCTATGTTTGCTCTATGGATATGCTCTACGGTATTGCTCTAAGTCTCTACGGATCATGAACGACTCTAAGGAACTCCATGAACTCGATGAACTTTAAGAACTCAAAAGGCTATGATTATCGCATGACTCACACGGTTTTGGTTTCGGATTTCATCATATGTGTTATTTTAAGGTTTCCACGCTTTGACATATTTTAAGGATTTCACTCTCCATGACTCGCATGCTCTATGCTATTATTGCTTTATTGTTAGTAGTTTGTGTACGCTGAGTATTCTACGCTTAGCCGATATTTGTTATCATCGGCAGGTGCTCGGGTTCCATTCGACTTATGTGGTACGGAGCCTTGGGTAGAGGAAGAGTACTTCGATCCAGAGTCTTCTATGGATCACTATCAGGATGACGGCTCATTAGATAGGCGTCATGACTTTGAATTTTGTTGATCGACTTAGAAAGATACAGTGTTTTGTTAAGTGAGAGTGGGACTTGTCCACTCCACCGTTTTGGATACATACTTGTGTATTTTGTTGGTTCATACTTGGACCAAGTAATAGGAGTATTTAGTCAGGTATTTGCTTCCGCTATGTCAGTTATATTTTGTTTCCGCTGTGCATTGTAAATCATTTCCACTATGTATGTCTGTGTACTCTGACAGGTTTTTACGCATGCCTTATGTATCATATTGGAGGTATGATACGTCGGTCACGAGTCAAAGTATCCCTAACTCCTAGGGGGTATTTTGGGTCGCGACAGACTTGGTATCAGAGCTAAGGCATTAGGTCACATAGGCTAGTGTCTTTTAAGTTGGAACTAGAGTTATTCTACTCTAGGTCTGATACCAGACTTGGTATCATAACTCTAGGGATTAGTGTCCCTTGGGCTAAACGGAAGTCAGCTCTCTGAGTTGAACTTATAACTCAGATGGACTTGTTTGTGTTAGGCTTGTTACCACGACATAACCGGTGTCAAGCAAATTCTTAGGTCAGTCGAGGATCCTTGATAGATGTCAGTTTATATTACTTCCTTAGTCTTATTCCAAAGGAAAAAGTAGATGCCCAACATAAGGACCTTAACTACGCTAGAAAACTCTAAGTTATTACTATATGATTATGTATATACTTTGATGTACACTATATGCGGTAGTAGTGGTAGAACCCCGGACCTTTTCACAGTTAATACATGACACTCTCGTTGTCATTTTTGCCTTTTTAAGAGGTATAATTAATAAATAAGGAAGAAATTGGAAATTTTGAAACGTCAGAAATGTTCCTTTTCGAAGTACGAACACAACGCAAGTTGAATCGTCACAATTGGATGAACGAGTCAAAAGATATGGCCAAAACAGTCTGTACCTGTAGGAAATCGTAGCACAGACAACGTACTCTGATAACGTATACTGTGTGCATCCGTTGTACAACTCACCACGGGCACGTTGTGCAGCTCACCACGAGTTGGCACTATTCATGGCACCACGAGTTGCACTATTCATGGCACCACGAGTTGCACTATTCATGGCACCACGAGTTGCACTATTCACAGCACCACGAGTTGCACTATTCATGGCACCACGAGTTGCACTATTCATGGCACCACGAGTTGGCACTATTCACAGCACCACGAGTTGCACTATTCATGGCACCACGAGTTGCACTATTCATGGAACCACGAGTTGCACTATTCATGGAACCACGAGTTGGCACTATTCATGGCACCACGAGTTGCACTATTCACAGCACCACGAGTTGGCACTATTCATGGCACCACGAGTTGCACTATTCATGGCACCACGAGTTGGCACTATTCACAGCACCACGAGTTGCACTATTCATGGCACCACGAGTTGGCACTATTCATGGCACCACGAGTTGCACTATTCATGGCACCACGAGTTGCACTATTCATGGCACCACGAGTTGGCACTATTCATGGCACCACGAGTTGCACTATTCATGGCACCACGAGTGGCACTATTCATGGCACCACGAGTTGGCACTATTCATGGCACCACGAGTTGCACTATTCATGGCACCACGAGTTGGCACTATTCACAGCACCACGAGTTGCACTATTCACGGCACCACGAGTTGCACTATTCACAGCACCACGAGTTGGCACTATTCACAGCACAATGTGTTCAGCACTATTCACGGTCCTCGCGTCATTGCAGAAATCCCAGTAAGGGTATTACGGTCTTTTGGTCAGTTCACTCTTACCTTAAGAGTTTAACCCGAGCCTTTAGGGTTTCATTCGACACTTAGAGAGTTTGAGAGAATAGGAGAAAGGGGAGAAGGCGATTCCAACCTAGGGTTTCCATTTTGGAGAGAAATCAAAGGGTTTTGAAACCCTAGATCAACCTCCAGCCCATTTTTCTTCAAGATCAAGGCACAAACTCGTGAGGAGCATCTCCTCAAACTAGGGCAGCAGCTACACAGTCGTTTTGGAAAGGGGTTTCTTCCTCATTTCTTCATGGTCGGTACTTTTTACTACCCTCCTAGTTATAGTTCCTCTTCTCCCTCTATTTCTTTTGATTTTTCTTTCATTGATACATGTGCTATGAGATGGATGAATGGTGAATGGAGAATGGTAAATGGTGAATGGTGAATGGAGATGGAATGGGCGATTGGATGCCAATGGTTGTGTGTGATGAACAAATGGGGAAGGGCATTGTTCCAATAATGAACATACATGTACGATTTGAGTAAAACCCATCTAGAAAAGCGTGTTGTAGGGTAAATCCATAATGAACACACCCTGTTTGATGAAATGCCAAGGTGAATAAAGTGAGCTGAAAATTTGTAAAGGCATGCCTAATAAATTCTGAATATTACTAGGGCCTATGATAGTGTGTTTCTTGCTTTCCCTAAAGGATATGAATATTACATTGCTCAATCTTTGATGCTACATGTGTTGTGAAATTACCCAAATGTCATCTTTAAATTTAAATGCAAGCATGTACACGTTTCTCACGAGCACGGCATGCATTACATGATTTATCGAGGTTTTCAAGAACATGGTTAGAGGTGGGACATATCCTACGATATGTTTTACCTCGCTCTTGGCAAGGACAAGTCAATCATGCATTATCATAAGAAGGTTTCCCCTTCCCTCGCAAGTACATCTCACAAGGACATCTCACAAGTGAAAGGACATGACATGAGCATTTAGGAAGAAGGGTCTCCCTTCCCTCACAAGTAGTTTACTTTCCCAAGCAAGCATGACATGGCATGACACACATGACACGCATGATACGATAAGATAAGACAAACATGACAAGTTTTCAAGCAAGGAAATGGTATTTTCAGTCAAGTCAAGTGCACGGTGTTTTCAAGGGTTTTATCGGTTTTTATGAATTCAAGCATGATTATATACTCCTTTACTTTATTGTCATGATATGAATTATTCCTGCTTTATATGCTTGAATTGTTTCCTGTTTTATATATGCTATCTGTATGCTATGACTGTTGGTTAGTGTTTAGTACCCGCTGAGTATTCCATGCTCAGCCGTACTTCTTATGTCGGCAGGTTCTGAGGGAGCTGCTGCTCCATTTGATGTTTGTGCTCCTGGTCCATGGGTGGAAGAGGAGTACGTTGAGGAGCCTTTGGAGGAACCTCCCGTAGAGGGTTATTAGTAGGTGGTGTTAGATTCTGAGTGGATTAGCTGTGGGTGAGATGAGAGTCAGATTTATGTATTTTGGTGGGCATGTCCGCAC
Organism: Tetracentron sinense; assembly: GCA_015143295.1. Lineage (NCBI taxonomy): Eukaryota > Viridiplantae > Streptophyta > Magnoliopsida > Trochodendrales > Trochodendraceae > Tetracentron > Tetracentron sinense. Next base: position 25,872 of record JABCRI010000074.1, on the reverse strand, counting down.
TTTCTTTTGGATTCTTTTCGTATAAACTTGGATTGATTATGTATATACATAGAGGTTTGGTAGACTTCCGCTATACCATGTTAGAGTATGTTTCCGCTGTTTTGCCCTCTCTTGTATATGCTCTGTGGGTTTTGCAGGTTAGTCGTCAAGCAAGCCATGATTAGTCGTCCAAAGTTCACTCTAACTCCTAGGATGGGTTTTGGGGCGCGACAGAAGTGGTATCAGAGCTTAGGCTTTAGGTCTCTAGGGTCACTTAGAATCTTATACCACGGCTTGACAAGAGAATATGTGGGGAAACAAGTTAGGATGGAAGTGAGTCTAGTTCTAAGTGTGAGACTAAACGTTAGTCTTAATCTAAAATGGTTGCTCCAACCAAGCACAGGTCTTAGAAACGCTAGAACACCAAGATATAATATTACAACTACTTTGATGACTTGACGAGATGAATATGATGGTACTATACTTTGTATGTAGTATTGTTATATGGTGTTATATGCTATATGGTGTGCGTACAATGTACTTATACTATTATGTGTGGTATTGTTAGGGGGCATTAAATGTGGTGTGCATACTATATGTCACGTACTAAGTGACAACCAATGTGTTAGGAATTAATTCTCAGCTAGACTTATGAGTTGAGTAATACTCCGGCTGGAGTTCAGACTATGTGTGAGTTGGTAAATGGTGGTAGGTCCTTGCCATACCCTGTACTATGGGGTCTTCGTAAATAATAGCCTTCCGAGTGAGACAATAAAATTCTCCTTCGTCTTACAAGATTAAAAAAAAAAAAAAAAAAAAAAATATCATATACATATTCCGCATGCATCATGTAGATCTTAGAAGCATTATACATGTCACCAGATTTAGAGGGCATCACCTAAACAACTCAATTAGATGAACTAGTCATTAGTATTAGTTTCAAACGGGCTAAGGTCTTAGGTTTGTGATCAGTTAATACCATAATCAAGTGTGAAGCTTATCATCAGTAAGAAAACTACTTGTATAATTGTACGATTATAATTGTACTTAGATACATACACGATGTGCTCGCATAGGTTGGGGGCTTGAGTCCAACTTCTGCTTAGGAGAAGTTGTTACCCTTAAGAAGCAACTAAGGAGTTAGCCTTAGACCATAACCAGTTGCAACACAACCAACATCGCATCTTGGCTTCGCTAGGAACCTTAGAGTATATTATGATGCTATGGTATGTGTATCTTGATGTATGTTCTAGACTTTGATAAATACTTACTATTATGAAAATACAATATCGGATTTTGATGGGATTCAAGTGAGACTCATGCTTTGCCATCGTCCTCAGGAGTAAACCATGAGACGTGGCGATCAGGGTCGTGGATACCACACTAGGATGGGTGGAGTATCTCCTCCTCCATTGAGGGATGAGCAGCCTGATCTCACTCAGGTCTTGGGATCCATAGCAGAAACACTAGCAATACTTGCCACTAGGCAGCCCACTACCCCCATTCCTACGGCGGTACTTGTACCTACCCCTACACATCATGCCGCAGGAAGTGAGGCACTTTGGAGGATGAGGCCTCCGGTGTTCTATGGTGATATGGACCCATTGGTCGTAGAAGCATGGGTTAAGTACCAGTCCTCTAGACATATGTTGGTACGGAGTCCTCCCACTGCACCACAGGCTTCTCTTTCGGTTGCTCCACCGGCATCGCACGCGACTACCGTGTAGCCACCCCGCCTCGCAGTATCTCAGGCAACAGGATATGCAATCTCCACCTACTCTTACGAGATATGTACCCGTTGTGGGAGGAGGCATGTGGCCAGAGAGTGTAGGAGAATCTCCGGTGGATGTTTCCACTGTGGTCGCCAGGGCCACCTGATCGAGGATTGTCCCAGCCGTCAGATGCCACCTTATTCTCGGGGAAGTAGGCCCACGGTTAGGCGGTCACCTCCGCTGGGCTCTACACAAGCATTAAGCCCCCAGCAGTCCACACAGCCCCCTTACTAGGCTAACCAGGGACAAGCCTTTGCCACTCCAGGATAGAATGCTCAGGCACCAAAAGATATGGCATGAGGATGTGAGAGGGAGAAGAAAATTTTTTTTGTGTGCAGAAGGGAATGTATTTTGTGTTTTGTCATGGGCAGTCAGTTTCCACTTGTATGTAATTGTGCTACCTTATGTTATGAAAGTTTTCCCTGCGATTTAGAATGATGTTGAGTTTTATGAGAAAACTAGGTGCCTCGCTGATAAGTGAGTGCCTAGGATATTGATTAATAGAGGATTATCATATCGTTCAGTAGGAAAGGTTAAGCATGGGGAAGTATCCTTGATTGATTTAGTAACGCCCTAATTTCGAGGACGAAATTCCTATAAGGAGGGGAGGAGGTAGAACCCCGAACCTTTTCACAGTTAATACATGACACTCTCGTTGTCATTTTTGCCTTTTTAAGAGGTATAATTAATAAATAAGGAAGAAATTGGAAATTTTGAAACGTCAGAAATGTTCCTTTTCGAAGTACGAACACAACGCAAGTTGAATCGTCACAATCGGATGAACGAGTCAAAAGATATGGCCAAAACAGTCTGTACCTGTAGGAAATCGTAGCACAAACAACGTACTCTGATAACGTATACTGTGTGCATCCGTTGTACAACTCACCACGGGCACGTTGTGCAGCTCACCACGATTATATACTCCTTTACTTTATTGTCATGATATGAATTATTCCTGCTTTATATGCTTGAATTGTTTCCTGTTTTATATATGCTATCTGTATGCTATGACTGTTGGTTAGTGCTTAGTACCCGCTGAGTATTCCATGCTCAGCCGTACTTCTTATGTCGGCAGGTTCTGAGGGAGCTGCTGCTCCATTTGATGTTTGTGCTCCTGGTCCATGGGTGGAAGAGGAGTACGTTGAGGAGCCTTTGGAGGAACCTCTCGTAGAGGGTTATTAGTAGGTGGTGTTAGATTCTGAGTGGATTAGCTGTGGGTGAGATGAGAGTCAAATTTATGTATTTTGGTGGGCATGTCCGCACTTTCTTTTGGATTCTTTTCGTATAAACTTGGATTGATTATGTATATACATAGAGGTTTGGTAGACTTCCGCTATACCATGTTAGAGTATGTTTCCGCTGTTTTGCCCTCTCTTGTATATGCTCTGTGGGTTTTGCAGGTTAGTCGTCAAGCAAGCCATGATTAGTCGTCCAAAGTTCACTCTAACTCCTAGGGTGGGTTTTGGGGCGCGACAGTAGTATTTCATGTTTATTGAATTTTTATATGTTATGTGAGGATCAGTATCCAAGTTAGACTCATGTTTTGCCATTGATCTTAGGATTTTACATCATGAGACACGACAATCGGGGTCGTGATTACCATACTCGGAGATCCGAGGGTTAGGTTCCGAGGGAAGAGGAGCCGCTTTACTTCAAAAATGCTATGGATTCTATAGCAGAGACCTTGGCCTTGTTGGTAGCCAGGCCTACTCCTACCCCACCGACTACTCTTGTCCCTCCGCCAATGCATCACACCGTGGGACTTGAAGCTTTCCAGAGACTACGGCCTCCTACTTTCTGTGGCACTCTGGACCCAATGGTGGCAGAGGCATGGATCATGCAATTGGAGAAGACCTTTAGGGCTCTCCGATGTACTGAGGAACAACAGGTTGAATGGGCTTCCTTCGTGATGGAAGGTGAAGCCGAACATTGGTGGAGAGCTGCCCAAAGGTAGAGAGATGTTGCAAATGCAAGGGAACCATGGACTTGGGTGGAATTCCTATAAACTTTCCGTGAGCAGTATTTTCCCAGATTCATTCGGGAACAGAAGGCGAGGGAGTATATGCTTTTGGAACAGGGAGCGATGAACGTAGCCGAGTATGAGGCTAAGTTCACCGAGTTATCGAGGTTTGCTCCGCATTTGGTTGCGATTGAAAACCTGAGGGTCAGAAAGTTTGAAATGGGGTTGAAGGCTTTCATCCGAGATAGGGTGTCCATTCTCCAAGTGGAATCCTAGATAAAGATAGTGGGAAAGGCAAAGATCACTGAGAAGAATGCAGAAGAGTTCATCAGGAGAAGAGATAGTGGCTTCGGGAGAAGCATGTCTCAGGGTCAATCTAGTGGTTATTCAAAGTCCGAGAAGAGGACCAGGACGGCACCCTACCAGTTCTCTCAGCAGATGTCAGCTCAGAGGTCTTCTTTTGTGCCTCAGGCACCGCGCCCTATGACATCACAGGCTACGAGGGTTACGCCTCCGGCTTCTTCCGCATCACAGGCTTTTGAGGAGTGCGCCGCATGTGGCCATTGGCACAAGACTGGAGATTTCCATAGACTATCAGGTGGGTGTTTCCACTGTGGTGAGGTTGGTCACGTGATTCGGGATTGCCCAGGCAAGCAATCACAGACTGGGCCATGGGGAGTCCGACCTCCAGGCAGGCAGACTTCACTTCAGGGGTCTTCATCTCAAGCCTCTAGATCCTTGCCGCCCACGCAGCAGCCTCGTCAGGCTAACCAGGGCAGAGTATTCACCATGACTGATAGAGACGCACAGGCATTTGATGATGTTGTGCAAGGTACGCGCGAGTTTAATATTGCTAAAGTTCTAGAATTTCCATGATGTGTTGTATATATATATATATGCTATGTAATGCTTATTGTTGTGCATATGTCAATATGTATTATGCATGTAGCAAATTATAACTTGGGTAGTTATAATTCTCAGGATCGTTGCTAGTGAATGAGTGTTTAGCAAGGGTGTTGATCGACATGGGATCCACTCATTCATTCGTCTCGCCTAGTTTTGCCGAAGGCTTTACGTCCAAGCCAAGTAAGCTACCCCAGGAGTTGTCCATTTCGACTCCATTAGGCAAGTCCGTTGAGACAAATAAAGTGTATCTGGGCAGTGTTGTGCAAGTCATGCAGCACGAGTTGCCGGTTGACCTAATCATTCTGGGATTTCAGGATTGGGATTTTGACGTTATCCTAGGTATGGATTGGCTCTCAACTCACCATGGGCACGTGGCGTGTTTCGAGAAGGTGGTGAACTTTAAACCCGCTAGGTTGAAGCCATTTCATTTCAGGGGACTTCAGAAGAGAGACATTGCTCGTTTTGCAGCTCTCAGTCTCGAGAATGTAGAAGTACGAGACTTTGCATCCATTCCGGTGGTATATGATTATATGGATGTTTTTCTGGAGACCTTACTGGGATTACCTCCTGATCAGGCAATCAAGTTTATGATTGAGCTTGCTTCAAGCACGGCGCCGATTTCGAGGGCTCTATATAGGATGGCCCCTATTGAGCTTAAAGAGTTAAAGGAATAGTTGGAAGAATTGCAAGGCCTTGGCTTCATTCGGCCAAGTGTCTCACCTTGGGGAGCTCCTGTGTTCTTCGTGAAGAAGAAAGATGGGTCGATGCGGATGTGCATTGACTATAGGCAGTTGAATAAGGTCACTATCAAGAATCGTTATCCATTGCCTCGGATAAATGACTTGTTTGACCAGTTGAAGGGTGTGAAGTTTTTCTCAAAGATTGACCTTCGACCTGGTTATCATCAGTTGAAGATCAAGAAAAAAGACATTCCGAAGACGGCATTCAGAACTCGATACAGTCACTATGAGTTTCTAGTGATGTCCTTTGGTCTGACTAATGCGCCGGCAGCATTTATGGATTTGATGAACCAGGTGTTCAAATCGTCTCTCGATCAGTGTGTGATTGTATTTGTAGATGATATCCTTATGTATTCACAGTCACGGGATAATCACACGAAAGATCTCCACCTTGTATTGCAGACTCTTCGAGAGCATAGTCTATATGCTAAGTTGAGCAATTACGAGTTCTGGCTAGACAAGGTGTCGTTTCTTGGCCATGTGGTGTCTGCCAAGGGTATCTCAGTCGATCCTGCAAAGATCGAGGCAGTGATAATTAGGAGAGGCCGAAGAGTGTTACCGAGATTCATAGTTTTCTCGGCCTGGCAGGATACTATAGGAGGTTCGTGGAAGGATTTTCCAGCTTAGTGGCACCGCTTACCTACCTCACGCAAAAGAACGTTAAGTTCACTTAGAGTGACAAGTGCGAGGCAAGTTTCTTGGAGTTGAAGAGGAGGCTTACCATAGCCCCTGTTCTGATAGTTCCATCTGGGAACGATGATTTTGAAGTCTACAGTGATGCTTCACTTGTTGGACTTGGATGTGTTCTTATGCAGCATAAGCAGGTGGTCGCCTATGCATCTCGTCAATTAAAGGAGCATGAGCAAAACTACCCCACACACGACTTAGAGCTTGCAGCATTCGTCTTTGCGCTGAAAATTTGACGTCATTACCTCTATAGGGAAGAGTTCGTGGTGTTCACGGATCACAAGAGCTTGTAGTATCTCTTCCTCCAGAAGGAGTTAAATATGAGGCAGCGTCGATAGATGGAGTTCATGAAGGACTATGATTGTTCTATCCAGTACCATCCGGGTAAGGCGAACGTAGTAGCCGATGCACTTAGTAGGAAACCTTAGGGGGATATGGCTCACTTGAGAGTAAAAGAGTGAAAGTTATTGAATGATATGTGTAACCTAGACACTACTCTCAGGCATGTTACCAACGGGCCGGTGATGTCAAACATCTCAGTTAGGCCGCATATCTTGAACCGGATCAAGGAGTTGCAAAAATTAGATGCCGAGTTGCTTGCTTACCGAGACAAGTCGGTTGGTAGTGACAGTCAGGAGTTTGCTTTGAATGGTGATGGTGCCATCACATTCAAAGGCAGGTTGTGTGTTCCCACCGACACAGTATTGAGGGGTGAGATATTAGACGAGGCTCACCGATCCAAGTACATGGTACATCCGGGAGGTACCAACATGTACCAGAATCTCAAGAGGCACTACTGGTGGTGAAACATGAAGAGAGAAGTCACCGAGTATGTTTCTAGATGTTTGGTATGCCAGTAGGTGAAGGCCGAGCATCAGAAGCCGGCAGGTCTTTTACAGTCCCTCCCTATTCCGGAATGGAAGTGGGAGAATATCTCGATGGATTTCATCGTGGGTTTGCCGCAGATGGTGAAGGGCTGCACACTTTCTTCCATATCGGACTACTTTTAGTTCGAATCAGTTGGTGGCTTTATATGTCAAAGAGGTGGTTCGTCTGCACAGTGTGCCGATTTCCATTGTGTCTAATCGAGATCCTAGTTTTACTTCTAGATTCTGAAAAAAATTTCAGAGTGCTATGGGTTCTCGTTTAGATTTTAGCGCCGCCTTTCATCCTCAAACTGATGGGCAGACTGATCGGGTGAACCAAGTTGTGGAGGATATGCTCCGAGCTTGTATGTTGGACTTTCAGGGTAGTTAGGAGGAACACTTGCCATTGGTTGAGTTCGCATACAACAACAGTTATCAGGCAAGAAGTGGGAGAATATCTCGATGGATTTCATCGTGGGTTTGCCGCAGATGGCGAAGGGCTGCACACTTTCTTCCATATCGGACTACTTTTAGTTCGAATCAGTTGGTGGCTTTGTATGTCAAAGAGGTGGTTCGTCTGCACAGTGTGCCGATTTCCATTGTGTCTAATCGAGATCCTAGTTTTACTTCTAGATTCTGAAAAAAATTTCAGAGTGCTATGGGTTCTCGTTTAGATTTTAGCGCCGCCTTTCATCCTCAAACTGGTGGGCAGACTGATCGGGTGAACCAAGTTGTGGAGGATATGCTCCGAGCTTGTATGTTGGACTTTCAGGGTAGTTAGGAGGAACACTTGCCATTGGTTGAGTTCGCCTACAACAACAGTTATCAGGCAAGCATCCAAATGGCACCTTTCGAATCTCTGTATGGTCGAAGTTGTAGATCACCTCTATATTGGGATGAAGTTGGTGAGAGAAAAGTTTTGGATCCGGAGTTGATTGAGCGGACCGCAGAAAGGGAGCGATTGAAAACTGCTCAGGATAGACAGAAGAGCTATGTGGACACTCGCCGCAGAGATTTGGAATTCCAAGTTGGGGATCGGATCTTTGTGAAGATTTCGCCGAGTCGGGGAATCATGCGGTTCGGAAAGAAAGGGAAACTAAGCCCTAGGTACGTGGGGCCATTCGAGATCATCACTAGAGTTGGTGAGGTTGCTTACAGGGTAGCTCTACCACCTCACATGGCAGCGGTCCATAATGTATTTCACATTTCCATGCTTAGGAAATACATCCCGGATCCTTCACACGTCATTGCTCTTGATCATCGAGATCAACCATGCTTTGGTTGAGCAACCAGTTCAGATCTTGGATCATCGAGATCAAGTCATGCACACCAAGACTATCGCGTTAGTCCTCGTGAAATGGCAGCATCATTCCAAGGAAGAGGCTACATGGGAGCGAGAAGCCGAAGTGAAGGAAAAGTACCCTCAATTGTTTGTATAGTTTCTATGTTGAATTTTCAATGTTTTTGTTCTTGTTATGCTTTTGGTGTCGTTCTAATTTCGAGGGAAAAATTTTTGTAAGGGAGGAGGGATGTAAAACCCCGAATCTTCGTTTCACTAAGTAGTGAATAGTGTGTGAATAGTGCTCAAGTGTGGTTTTGTACACTAATGGGCCTTGTGTTACTATACGCATTTGGATTTATGTCGTGCATGTTTTAATAGGTCTACATATCCTTAAGGAGTGAGTTTAAAGCTTAAAAAGTGTTGGAAATGGGATTGGAGAAGATCCAAATAGTGAAAATAGGGTTTTACAGAAAAACAGGGGTCACTGATCGCTCGGTGATAACCACCGATCGACCGGTCTAACACCGATCGCTCGGTGATAACCTCCGATCGACCAGTCTTAAACCGATCGCTCGGTAGCTATCGATTGGTTAACTAATTTGTATGGGGAAAAAATCCAAAAAGGGTGTTTTCAACCGATCGCTCGGTTAAAATCACCGATCGCTCGGTCAGTCACTGATCGCTCGGTCTGTACCACCGATCGATCGGTTATACGCAGATTTTCTTCATTAAGGGTTTTTGAGTCTTTTGCCACTACCCCTTTGCCTATATAAGGCTTGCTCGTGCCTTAGGGTTTCAGAAACCTTTAGTACACTATTTTAAGAGGGTTTTGAGAGGAAGAAGAAGGAGAGAAGCTAGGTTGTTGCTCAAGCTTGAAGGAGAGATCAAGTCTTCCATCCTGTTGGGTGTTTCTCAAAAAAGAACTCAAGGTTTTCAAGTGTTCCAAGCTTTTGGAGTCAAAATCACTGATTTCACCAAGGTAGATACACTCTACTCCCAATCTAGTGATACTACTAGTTACCATATGTTATTCTTCTCATTCTATGCTATATATATGTCTTGATTTGTATGGAGTGAAATGTTATTTCTATACTTGGATGTAAGCTATCACTATTATGCACTCTATGTGTTTGTGTACATGCCTCTAAGGGTTTTTGGGTGTTTAAACATGTTACTACTCTCATATGTTCATATGCTCGCATGTCTCGCATGAACCGAGGTTTTTCCATGGATTTCTCAATGTTACGAAAAGGATTTTGAATAAATGACTTAAATGAATGATTCTAAGCAACTCTATGATATTCTAAGATCGGTTCGCAAGCTCAAAAGGATCATGTTACACTCACAAGAACTCTATGATAATGTCTAAGATGGTCTCACAAGCTCAAAAGGATCATGAATATAAATGCTCTAAGATCTCTATGTTTGCTCTATGGATATGCTCTACGGTATTGCTCTAAGTCTCTACGGATCATGAACGACTCTAAGGAACTCCATGAACTCTATGAACTTTAAGAACTCAAAAGGCTATAATTATCGCATGACTCACACGGTTTTGGTTTCGGATTTCATCATATGTGTTATTTTACGGTTTTCACGCTTTGACATATTTTAAGGATTTCATTCTCCATGACTCGCATGCTTTATGCTATTATTGCTTTATTGTTAGTAGTTTGTATACGCTGAGTATTCTACGCTCAGTTGATATTTGTTATCATCTGCAAGTGCTCGGGTTCCATTCGACTTATGTGGTACGGAGCCTTGGGTAGAGGAAGAGTACTTCGATCCAGAGTCTTCTATGGATCACTATCAGGATGACGACTCATTAGATAGGCGTCATGACTTTGACTTCTGTTGATCGACTTAGAAAGATACAGTGTTTCGTTAAGTGAGAGTGGGACTTGTCCACTCCACCGTTTTGGATACATACTTGTGTATTTTGTTGGTTCATACTTGGACAAAGTAATAGGAGTATTTAGTCATGTATTTGCTCCCGCTATGTTAGTTATATTTTGTTTCCGCTGTGCATTGTAAATCGTTTCCACTATGTATGTCTGTGTACTCTGACAGGTTTCTATGCCTGCCTTATGTATCATATTGGAGTCATGATACGACGGTCACGAGTCAAAGTATTCCTAACTCTTAGGGGGTATTTTAGGTCGCGACAACAAGAATGATAAAAATGCCCGAAAAGCCATCCGGTCCCAGAGCACTATCAACAGACATTTTGAACACTACATTCTTAATTTCATCCATGGAAGGAGTAATAGATATATAATCATTATCGTCTTCTGAAATAAGGCAAGGAATATAATTAATAGTGTTTTGATCAATAATGCCATTAGATGAGGATGGTAAAATTTTAAAATAAGAAACAGCTGCAGTACCAACATCCTCTCTCGAAACCTACCAATTACCTTGAGGATCTTGAATCCGAGAAATGCAATTTCTGCCCCTTCTAGAATTGGTAACCATGTGAAAAAATTTAGAATTATTATCCCCTTCTTGAAGCCATTTAATTCTGGATTTTTGACGCCAAAAAATCTCTTCTTGTAAAAGGACACTTTGAAGTTCATCTTTTAGATTATGTAGCTGAGAAACTTTCTCTATATCACAATCAAATTGAATCTCTTCCTCAATGGAGCTAATGCTAAACTCAAGGTCTTTAATTTTTTGAAAAATATTACTAAAAACATTCTTATTCCAACTTTTTAAAGCCATTTTTAATCTTTTAAGTTTAAAAAAAATGTCATATGAGGATTAGCAATAATAGGACTATTCCAAGATTCAGAAACAACTCTTTTACAATCCTCATTAGAGATTCACATCTGTTGGAATTTGAGAGGAGCAGGGTTCCTATCATTTTCTTGACCAAAAGCAAACAGAATGGGAGAATGATCAGACGCTAACCTAGCAAGATGAGAAACAGAAGTATGAGAGAAATTAATTTTCCAATCAGAATTAATGAGAACAATATCTAATCTAGCATAGATACAATTCAAATCCTCTTGATTATTACATCTAGTGAATTTTTTACCAATATAGCCACTATCCATCATACCCAAGTCATTAATCATGCTATTAAAATCAGAAAGAGATTCAATGTTGACATCTCTCCCTCCCAATTTTTCATCCGATCTAGCAATAACATTAAAATCTTCACCATTAAAAAAGGGCCCTGCAAAAGAGGAGAAGCAAGTACAAAGATCCACCCACAAAGACTGACGCTCCCTACTAGTGCATTTAGCATAAATGACCGCACATCTGATAGGAGAAAAATTATTAGAATTGATATCAACAACAATCATTTGTTCAGACGAAGAGACAAAAGATACTTTTAATTGACTCTTCCAGAACAACCAAATTTCAGGATGGGAAATTTGAGAATCTAAATGATTATCCATACCAATAAATGAGCAACCATCATGCATAATATCAAAAAAAAAAAAATTGGTTCCATAATAGCAGTAAGTAAAATATGATTAGAAGAAATTAGATGTTTTAATCTAGACTTAGAAGCTAAAATTTACCAATACCATGGATATTCCAAAGGAAAAAATTATTCATTTATAAAGTTATTGGAATCCGTAACGAAACGTCGAACAACAATTCTAGAGTGAGTCATTCTATCAGATAGGGTCATAGGTTTTTTTTTTTAAGATTTACTCCTTGGTTCATCATAAAGGAAGTTTTTTAAAATTTCAGATTTTAGTAATTGTATGGGAAACTTTTTAGCTTCTTCCTTGAACGATTCCATATTTTTAAACAAAACAGGAGCAAAATCAGAATGATATTCCAAAGTTTGTGAATTCTCACATAAAATATTACCGAAAAGACTACTAACCTCATGGTTGGAAGAACCCTCTAAGGTTCTAATAAGCTTCAGCCACATACAGTAAAGTTGAGTTTGATGGAAGTTATGATTATGTGGTTTGGTATTATTAAAATCAAATCCTCTACGATCAAAATTAGACTGATTATCTGGATTTTTTGAAAGTTTTCCAGATCTGTGAGGTTCATTGATAGTTTGATAAATGGAAAAATTATTCTGCAAAAGACAAGCTTCAGCCAAATTTGAATGAAGACTATCATCATTAGAATCAGTATCTAACTTACTAATATCAATGGATACCAGAAACATTCTAAGCAGTTTTCCTATGCATAATAATCGGATCTAAATCTTGAAAATGAGTTGCAGAAGAAATATTTGGTAGAGTCATACTTGGAAAGATATTACGTTGGTCGACTGTATTCTGGTTTTGGTGATCTATATATATTGCCTTACCTTTCTTGCCATTTTCTATAGCCGGATATGTCTTTGTTTGTTCACTTTGATGTTGGATCTCACCTTCATTGAGATCCTGAGTGAAACCGATTGAAGCATTTTGAGGCTTATCAATTTCTCCTGCCGAGATCTCCTTGGTAGCAGCTTGTTTGACTACCCATTGAGTATTTTGTGTCTTCAGAACTCCATCATCAGTTTCTTGAATGGCTGTTGTCTTGATCTTTTCTTTGTTCTTTGATCCCGCTAGACAACTATTCTCATGAAGCCCAAGTTTCTTACATTGAGTACAAGTTTTTAAAAAAAATTCTCGTATTCCACTGTTTGCCATCTTCCATGATCGCTTAACCCTAACCAAAAACAATCTGGGTTATTCTTGAGTAAGTCTATTTCAATACAAACCCTAGCAATGCTCGGTCTAGAGAATGATTTTGTCGCTCCATCAAGTTTTAGAACCTTGCCAAATATGCTACCTATAGATCGAAGAGCTGAGTCGTTGAACAGATGAAGGGGAAGATTCGGGAAACTCGCCCAGAATTGGAACTATCATTGATTCAACACCGGATAGGAATGAAGGAGTCCACTAAAAAAATCGAAACAAGAATCCCTTAATGTATATGACTTCTTTAGGCCAAATCATTAGAAAATCATCTTCTACGAATCTGAAAAGTAAGTGTCTCGTGTCTAAGATACCAACCATAAATGCCATTCGAATGCTTTAACTTTTTTTCATATGAGATCTGATTGCATCTAGGGAAGGCCTACTGTAGAACCCCGGATCTTGCTTTCATAGCCTGTGAATAGTGCTGTGAATAGTGCTATGAATAGTGTTTTTCCAGGCCAAAACCCTTAAGGAGATGATGGCTTCATGATTTAGAATGAAAGGGTGTTTCAATGAGACATAATATGTGTGAAAAGTGTTTTAGGGCGCTGGGATGAAAATAAAACAAGAGTATACAATACTCTAAGTGTCTCAAAGAGGGATATCGAAAAATACCTCAACTTGAGAGAACTCTAGTTTTCTCATCCGAGATTCGAATCAAGTGATTCTTGAGCCATTAGAAAGATTGAGATCCTCTTCGAGGTTCATGTTTATCACATTTCCCGATTTTGAGTTGAAGCTAGGTGAAATATGGGTTTTCCGAAAGCGGGTCTGCTATCATTTCAGCAATCACTTGGACCAGTAGCCTTAGGGCCATTTTGGAATATGAATATGAGAATTAGGTTTTGTGCAAAACATGAAAGTCTTTCCCCTTTAAATGTAGAATCCAACGCAAGTTGAATCGTCAAAATCTGATCACCGAGTCAAAAGTTATGGTCGAAATACCACAACGGGAAAAATGAAGGAATGAATAGTGCAGGATCTATCTAGTTTGGGGAGGATAGATCCTTCAATTCCATACAGTGATGGATCTATCCATCCCTAGGACCGATCGATCGATCAAGCATATTTTTGTATGGGTTTTTAGCACAGTGAGTGATTTTTTGAAGGATCTATCGGTGCTCTTGACCGATAGATCCTTGGTGAGGGTTTTTTCCTTGGAAACGACCCTTTGAGATATTTTAAGGGTCTAAGGGTCATTGGCCTTAATTCCTTGGCCTATTTAAGCACAAATTCGTGGGTGTTAGGTTTCTACAACCCTCAACAAATTTTTGGGAGAAAGTTTGATAGAGAAAGAGAGGAAAGTGTGGGTTTTGCTAGGGTTTGTGCTAGGAGTAAAGAAGTGAACTAGGATTTGCTTCTCAAGCTTGGAGCTCGCCTCCACAAGCGTTCTAAAGCTTGGATCTTGTTTTCTTAAAGCTTTCTCAAGCTTCGGATTGATTCAAAAGCTTCCTCAAAGCTTTCTTTTGCCTCCAAGTAGTATTCCAAAGCAAGAAACCGTAGGGATCCGGTTGTTGAAAGGTAGAACAATCTACTAACGACCTTATTATGATTCATTCATGCTTTGTAGTTAGTAAACCATGAATATTGATGCAAATTTGTAGATACTCTCTACCAACTAGCTATGTTATGATTCATTACGATCAAGTATGAAGAAAGGTTTTAGTTTTTAAAGAAAATACATAGTTTGATGAAATATATCTAAAGTGAGATTAAAAGTATGTTATTTAGATGAAATGAAGCGGAACAATCGTTGTTAAGATTCTTTCATGCTTGTAATGAATGAAACATGCTTGTCGATGAAATTAAGGCTTATAGCCTTGTGTGGATATAAAAAGTAATATAATTGATATGGGTTTTGATATGATAGTGTGAATACACTCTCCTAAATGGATTGTCAAGATTCCCTTATACATAGTAGGATTAAAGGGTTGGGTTTTGATGAAAGGAGTGTACATACACTCTACTAACTATCTTGTTATGATTCATTGCTACCTTGTTGGCTTAGATGCATGGTTATTGAGTTGTATGTATATACCATTAGCATAAATGAAATGAAATAATAGGTATTGATGTATGTTTTTGAGAAAACTACGGCATATAGCCTTATATGCGGATGCTATCGAATGAATGAATTTTACTATACTTGATGATTTCCTTACTTCCCCTATTGATCATAAATGATATTTCATGAATATGATTTCGTGTTTAAATGATTTCTATTACACCATTATGCTCACAAGTACTCTATGCTCACACGTACTCCATGCTATGCATATGACTAAATGTTTAAAAGATTTCCATGATCTCTATGATGCTCATATGTATTCGATGATGCTCACAAGCACTCTATGCACATGTATGATGTTAATAACAGAGGTTTCTCATAAGACTCATAAGAAGTAAAAGCTCATAAGATCATAAGAAAAGAAAGGCTCATAAGACTCACAAGAAAAGTTCATAAGAAAAGGGAAAGAAAGCTCATAAGAATATGAAATGATGTTTTAGTGTACTATGACCAGGTATGGGCACTATCATCTGTTTCCAAGTAAGAGAGGATACTGGTATACTATGACCAGGTACGGGTACTAGTATCTGTCTCCAAGTAAAATAAAGAATATGAAAGGATCTAGTGTACTATGACCAGGTACGGGCACTAGTATCTGTTTCTAAGAATTAAGGAATGATGTTTTAGTGTACTATGACCAGGTATGGGCACTATCATCTGTTCCATGAAAACAAGAGAGGATGTTAGTATACTATGACCAGGTACGGGTACTAGCATCTGTCTCCAAATAAGTACAAGATAAGTGAAAAGTATGATCTCATAAGGAACTTATAAGATTAAGGAACTCACAAGACTAAAGAACTCATAAGTTAAATGCCCATAAGAGACTTGTAAGACTCATAAGATATTTGAAATACATTTTGTGACAGTACAAACTCAAAGTATGGTTTAAAGTATGCTTTTCAAGAATATGCGATTGTTATATTGTTTTAAACTTCCGCACTCTGATTATGAATATGTTCTGTTGAACTGTATTTTGTATGACATGTTAATGCTTTATAACATTGTCTGTTAGTAGTTTTGTATACGCTGAGTATTCAATACTCAGTCGAATTGTTATTTCGGTAGGTTACAGGTTGGATGATCGTGCTCCGAAACCGAGGGTCGAGCAGGAGCTTGCTTGCGATCATCATGTTGATGATAGGGGTCTGGACATGTGGCCTTATGGTTGAGAGAGATAGAGACAAGTACTTGGGATTTCATTTTTGGGGTTTTGCATCGGACTTGAGTTGGTAACTCAAGAGATGGATTTTGTATAAAAAGTTTAGTTTCTTATTCAGTCTTAGTTGACTCATGTACATGGAACCTTGTTATGTAGAAGAAATTTTCAGGTTCACTATTTTCTGTGCCTTGTATGCTCTCTCTCACAGGATATTAAGTATGCCTTATGTGTCATACCGGAAGGTTTGACACGGCGGTCACGAACTAAAGTATCCCTAACTCCTAGGAGATATTTTGGGGCGCGACACCTACCGTATGAACACTTTGCTGCTAGAGATAGACGATGAGGGAGGGCTAGAGTTGATGACTCTTTTTCGGAGAAATGGATCGCCGGTTCTCCATTAAAAGTTGAAACTTTTTTTAAGGGAATGGAAGGAGAGGAGGCCACCGAAGAAGATGAAGCCTTACCTACTATTTCAGCGAAGGAGAGAGAGATTTCAGGCGGCCGGAGATGGGGATCTCCCTCCCCATCGCCAGAAATTCTAGGGTTTACCATGAAACCCTAACAAAAAATTTCGGAAAAGACTGCTAACATGCACCTTAATTATTTCGCTAGCTTGCACCTCCGGAATAACCCCCACGGTACTACTGGCCTTAGACAGGGTGACCCACCGTCAGCCTCCCTATTCATATTTTGTGCAGAACATTCAAACATGGTTAATTATTAAATGAGAAACAAATGCATTAGTATCTACTTATTTGATGTTCCCTTTTTCCTAAGCTTTCTTCCCACCTGAATGAGAAACAAATGCATTAGTATCAACAAATGTAGTTTGATTACTTCTTAAGGCATGGCTTGCCATTCCGACAATACCCTGCATGAAATATTGATTGCCCTATTAAAGAGAGGATTAATAATCTGCCACTCTCTATTTATGTCTGTGAGGATCGCCTTAACTTTCCGACAGTACAACCTCTCACTATAAAAAGCCACCACCCATCACTTGTTGTTTCCATGCACACAAGAGCACCCAGATAGCCATGGCTTATCTTTCCCACGTCCCTTCTTCTTCCTTCGCCATGGCTCTCCTTCTCTTGTTTTCATCTCTCTTAGCTTTGAATCCTGCTTTGGCTGATGAGTTCACTTCAGAGCTCTGTGCAGGGGGTCGATGCAAACGCCCACCACCACCTCCACCATTTACACCACCACCACCTAAATATCCACCATCACCTCCCCCTAAACCATTGACACCACCACCACCTAAATATCCACCATCACCTCCCCCTAAGCCTTTGACACCACCACCTAAATATCCACCATCACCTCCCCCTAAACCTTTGACACCACCACCTAAATATCCACCATCACCTCCCCCTAAATCTCCGCCACCTCCCACTCCATCACCATCCCCACCTCCACCTCAGACTCCACCACCCTACTCTCCTCCCACCCCATCATCACCCCCTACTCCAGTTCCGTCTCCGACTCCACCACCATACTCTCCTCCACCCCCTACTCCAGTTCCGTCACTGACTCCACCACCATACTCTCCTCCCACTCCATCACCACCCCCTACTCCGGTTCCATCACCAACTCCACCACCATACGTTAGCCCGCCCCAAGTGGATCCACCATGCAACTCACCACCCTACATGGCTTCCCGAAAGCAGAAAGTTTAAGACTGCGCAGTGTAGCGTCTACCACGTAATGCTGGTCAAATTTTGTAATAAATGGACTGGCTTTAAGCTATGTATTCGGCGTCTCCAATGATATGGAAATGGGACTATCAAAGCTTAATTATTATCTCACAGAAATTTATTTATATATATATATATACTAGCAAATATCCCTTGTCATGCACGGAAAAGAAAATTACAATGGCAAAATAACGGAAAGCAAAAAAAAAAAGTACAATGGCATTGAATAGATTTCAAATTAATAATGCTTTAAAGTTTCTTACTACACTGAATATATTAATAGATTTCATATTAATAATGCTGTAAAGTTTCTTCTTAATATATTCAGTGCAGTCACAAGTTCATTTGTTATCTCTTTTCAACAACATCCAAACACCAAAGTGCAAAAATACTAAGTGACCAAAAAAAAAACAAGTACAAAAATATTGATAAAATTTATATAACCGTCGACATGATCTAATAAGACTAATTAATAATTACACAAGAGAGAATCAGAATAGAATGTGCAATGCAAGCAACACAGCTTCGCAGACAGTTGTGTAATGGTTTAGTTATAATCAGCTGAACTACATATAATTCTTATTAGCTCTTGCTTCACATGAAAAGATTAAGGAAATGTTTATTTGTATGGATGGCAATTTAATTTCTACATAGGGTCTTACATATAGAGTTGGTATCCTTAAGCACCACAAGCTTTGCAAGACCAACTTCGAATGCTACAAAACAAAGCCTTTGACGTGAACAAAAACGTATCATCTCTATTTTAATGGTAGATCAAAACATTGATTCCAAATTAAGCTCCTTACGATTTTGATTAATTTATTATAATAGTAAATTAACTCATACTTTGAGTTAAGTTTTTCAACTTGGGTATTCTTACTTGCTCGATAATGATTAGTCAACCCACATAAAATGCAATGAAAATAATGATAGATGAAAATATATAATAATCTCTATCTCACGTAATGGAATATGCATATACTTGTTTATTATCTTTTTTGACATGAAAATTTTGTACGGGTTAATCATCTACTTATGTGCGTAATTAAGATTTCTCAACGGGAGAGAAGGCGTGGTGTGTGTGTGTGAGAGAGAGTGAGAGAGAAGAATATGTTCATACCAAACTAAACTTAAATGATGGGTATAATTTCACCATTAGTGCAGAGTGATAGAAATGTAGTAAGCTAGAATTAACATGACAGTACAAATCCCACCAAACACATATAAGGCTCCATTCTTTTGGTGGAACATTTAAAGTCTAGAACTTTCATTCTTTCATGCCTAATTTTACTTAATGTCTACAACTATACTATTCCATAGAATGCAAAAGTTCCGCAAATGTAGAACTTCTAAAATTGCCGCAAAAATATAGTTTTTTTAAGTTCCATAGTTGTGAAACTTCTAACTAAATTAAACTCATAAATTTGAGATGCCATCAGGTAAGTAAAAGGGTTAGAAACCCTCTCCCCTCTCTTCCTAGACTCAAAACATTGACATTCTTTAAAAGTTCCCACCAAAAGAACGGAGCCTAAATGAACCAACTACTTAATAACACAATGAAGAGCCACCATTAAATGACTCACATCAAAAGTTAAAACAAATGTTTAAAGGAAATACATTAACGTTTGTAAGAGGAAATAGGATCTTTGTATCTAACTACGAAAACCAAGGACAAATGCTTTAACCCTATGTCTGGGTGAATCTTAACACAGTTAAATGGTGTTAAATAGGGACATGTGGCAAGAAAAGGGAGGACAAGGTGCCCCCTTGGCTCTACCAGCGAAGAGGTGACTATTTCCTTGCTTAAATAAGATGCACACGTTGCTACTAAACTTGGATAGAGACGTTTTGGAGAGAGAGGCTCATCTGGATTGTTGTGGATTATGAACAGGAAATAATATCACCGGACCCCTAGATAAGTTAATTGAAAATATGAAACCCTATGGTTTCAAAAGTGGGATTGAAAATGAAAAAAAAAAAAACCTATGGTTTCAAAATTTGGAATTTCAGGAGAAGAGAGAGACAAAATAAAGAAGCGAATTCACCCGAAAATAAGGTAATAAAAGAAGAGAAACACAAATTTAAATTATATTTCACAAGAATTTGATTAATTTTCATGAGAAATTAATCAAAGGACTCTATTTGATTAAAGGACTCTATTTGATTGATTTGCCTTGTGAGTACAGCCCATGCTCTAATCAGTATAAGTATTAGCAACAAAAATTCACAGTTCGAATTTTTAAAAACAAATTTAAAGGAAATGCAGAAAAATTCTGAACTGACACTATTTGTGGATTCCACTAATTCCAAGAACACTCATCTGAATTTAGAAGCGGACTCGCCCCTTTTCATGCTCCCATTCGAGTTGGGTTAGGGTTTTGTTAGTACAGACAAAGCGAGGATGGTGAGAAGCAGACTCGCCCCTTTTTATGCTTTCAATCATACTCGCATTCTCCATATCTAAGATTCACTGTAAGACCCTAAGTACCCAATATTTTCTCTTATTTCTCTGTCCAATCTTGTTTCTGCATGTACAACTAATGCCACAGAAGAAGTGAGGATGCATGATCTTCGAAGCACACCAAGAGATCTTGGGAAGCTTGTCGACGTCGTTAGTCGTTGCAAGGTAAGCTTTCTTGGGTGGGTTGGGCTTCTTCCCCTAATACTTCGCGGAAGACCAGAGCAGATTTCTCCTTAAAACTTCTCTCATGTTAAGGAGGTGAGATAAGGAAAATGCCTGTAGCGTTTAAGGGGAAGATAGAGTTAATGAATCGACTCAACTCTTCAAATGCACATCTTTGAGAACTGTAGGGATTAATGGATGTCTTGAACGTGGGAAAGAAAGAGATGCCTAGGAAGGGACTATTTGGTTGGCCTAGGTAAAAGGGACTCTCCATTTTGTTTGTAAAGATAAACTACCCATACATACGCATGTATTAAAGCAATAAATTTTTAATTTTTAAGTGGGAAGAGGTAGGTCACGTAGGAGGGAAGTTTTATGATGAATATTTTTTAGAGTGCCAACAATACTTCCCATTTGTGAATGGGAGAAGAGGAAGTGGTAAGTCATTTTATGATAGAATATTTTTGGGAAGAGTTGTGTTAGTTGAGGGATTTATGGTGGTGGGCTCATTAAAAATAAAGAAATTTAATGATGTGGCAAAATGAATTTGAAACTTTGATAAAATATGGGTGCCACCTAGGTGAACTCATAAATGAAGAGGGGTGAAATAAAAAACTTTTAGAGTGCAAACACAATATAATAAATGATGAGGATGATGTGGCAAAACTAAGAGAAAAAATAAAGACTAAAGAAGAGTGCCACCTAGGCAATTTTAATTTCTTTAGTATATATATATATATATATATATATATATATATATATATATATATATATATATACACACACACACTTGTGTTTATATATCGGGGAAAGCTACGGTTCGCACAATGATTGAATTTATAAACTACCATATAAGACAAAAGTGGATGGCAACTCTTATAATTATGAAGAGAATATTGGAAATTTTGCAAAATTAGTTCTCTTTATAATTAAAAGAAGGGAAAAGCTCAACTTACTGCCACATTAGACTATGTAGTCTAATATGCAGTCCTCATTGATCCATGCCCCTCTTTTTATCACACATTAATTGTAGTTAAGATTCAATCAGCCCTAAGGTTAAGTAATCTAACCTTAGTTTTCAAAAAGAAAACAAATAAAAATATTAACTTTGATTTTCTTAAGCTTATCCATGGTTAAAGAAGTGTTAAAAGGGACACGTGGCCATGGCATTAGACTACATAGTCTAATGCTTGTTGTGCTAATCACTGCCCTTAAAGAATGTCATACACTTTTGTAATAATTAGAGGATAGCCATCCACTTTTGCCTTCCCTAGTCATTTACGAATTCACGAATTCACAAATAGCGTGAACTCTAGCATTCCCACACACACACACATATATATATATATATATATGTGTATATATATATATATAATTTAAACATTTCCATCTCTTGTTGTTCTATTAGAACTAAGGCCAATTTGATATGGCCAAAACAACTAAAAGGTAAGTGCATGTTTCATCATGCATGTGTTCAGCTTTAACAACCCCAAAACGATAAAACATAACATTCAATTACACTTTGTGACACAAACAAGCATAGATAGTGAGGGAGAGAGATATCCTATATAAAAACACATGTTGATGCCTTGAATGAAGAAGATGATATGGACACTGCTGAAAGGGTTATTTCTCGATTGAATTGTGGAAGAAACTAAGTGAAACAGAGGGGTAAGTCCAATCTCATATAAGCCTATACCAAATGCCTTGGGCGTACTGAACTAATGTGAGGATGACGAGGGGTAAACTTAAATGGGGAAGAAGACGAAGGATCAGGGGAAGGGTCAATGGAACTAAGGTTGCGTTCTCTCTTGTTTCTTCTAACCTCCCTACTCAGTAAGGACCCTCTTTATAAAAGAAAAGTGTAAGGACCCGAATTTATTTCCTTGTTTTTATGCTATTGGATTTAATTTTCTAGATAAATACGTCTGATTTTATGCATTATTCCAATGAAAAATTTATGTGTGATATCTCGAGTAAGAAAACCCATTTAATCCATTCAATTTAGGTCGTTTTAAAGAATAAATTGCATGAAATAAAATATAAATAAAAAGTAGCAAAAGACTTTTTTTTTTAAAAAGCAAACAAACAAAAAAAAAAGGGAGATCGGCGCACTGGCTGATTGATCGCCCCCCGACGCGGGGATCTTTCTCAGGTTGTGCGATTTTACGAATTTTTGTATAACGCCTCAAAATCCTACTTAGGAGTTAAGAGGCTTTGGCGACATGACTTACACTTCAAACTATCCTGCAAGGCATATACAAGGCATGATATATGGTAAACCTGAAAATTTCTTCTATATAAAAGTTCTTCCAAGTAATAATATAGACAAAAGGCTGAATAAAAACTATAACTTGTACAAAAGATCCTGCACTTGAGTTATCAACTCAAGTCTACATGAAAATTCCCCAAAACAAAAATCCCAAAATACATATCTCTCTCACTCAACTCAACCATAACACCACATGTCAAGGCCCTGACATCTGCGTGATAATCCCAACAAGCTCCTACTTCTTATCAATATGACCATCAAACCTAAAACCTACCGAAATAACAATTCGGCTGAGTATTGAATAGTCAATGTATGCATACTATTAACAAAGCATGTTATAATACATTAATACGTCATACAAGATGCAGTTCATCAAGACATACACATGATCAGAGTGCGGAAATTAAAACAAGATAACAAATGCATTATTTTAAAATCATACTGTAAATCATACTTTAAGTTCATGCTTTAACAACACGTATTTCAAATATCTTATGAATCTTGTGAGTTCCTTATGCATCTTATGGGATTCTTCTTATCATTATTTTTGTACTTACTTTGAGACAAATGCTAGTACCCGTACCTGGTCATAGTATACTACCATCTTCTCTTACTTTATTGTTAACTTGCTTGTGAGTTTCTTATTATCTTGCTTGCATGGAAACAGATGATAGTGCCCGTACTTGGTCTTTATACATTAAACAACCTTTCATATTTCTTTATTCTTGCTTTGAGACAGATACTAGTACCCATACCTGGTCTTAGTATACTAGTATCCTCTCATACTTTCTTGGATACAGATGTTAATGCCCTTACCTGGTCTTAGTACATTAACATCATTTTATACTTGTCTTGGAAACATATACCAGTGCCCGTACCTGGTCTTAGTATACTAACATACTTTCATAATTCCTCATGTCTTGGAAACAGATACTAATGCCCATACCTGGTCTTAGTACACTAATATCCTTTCATGCTTTTCACCTTTTCTTGGAGACAGATGCTAATACCCATACTTGGTCTTAGTATGCCAGCATCCTCTCATACTTACTTGGGAACAGATGTTAATGCCCGTACCAGGTCTTAGTACACTAAACATCCTTCCATATTCTTGTGAGCTTCCTCTTGTGAATATTTTATTCTTTTCTTATAAGTTTACTTTTCGTATAAAATTTTCTTATCGTACCTACATGTTAGACATATATGCCCTCATAAGCCATTCCGGAATTGTATTTATCTATTTAATTAATAAATGCATATTTTACATTCACACATTGTCTTCTATAGGTAACATATCAAAAGTATCTCATTGGATGAGACTACTTTGTCCCTTAGGTAATATGGTAGAAAAACCATCCAATTAGTTGATAACTAATTGCTAAGGAGATATGGTTTTTCTGGTTCTTTGTAGACCTAAAATTGTTCTAAGTTAATCAGGATACATCTGGACAATGTATTCCTAATAACTTACACATTGTTATTTCCATATGATGGAGTGAAGAATCTCAATCACTAAGAGAATGGTCTCTTGACTAAGATGTGGATATAAGTAAAAAGTACTTATATTGCAACTGGATCACTCAGTGGATGCTCTTAGAAATATACTGTCTTTATATTTAGGGTAGTCCATTTGACAAATTGTCCTTAACCTGAGAGATCGACATCTTCTCTAGTATTTGCGTATATAGCTTTGATGTAGCCAATCGTCAATGTCCAACACACTGGACTAAATACGGGCTCGTTGGGTTATGTACGCTGTATTAGAAGAAGTGTGTATACGCTCAACAAGGATTCCACTACTCTTATAGAGTAATCAATATTGAGTTGATACTTGTCAAAACCGGACTTGAAAAACCCAGCGTTGGTATTTATCGATAAAATGGTTTTATCGAGAAGTTTATTTTTTATATAAAAGAAGTATTGTTAGACATATATTCTTTAAAAGCCAATAAGAGACTTTTCTATGTTGATTAGACAAGCATCATATTCACACAACCAATTATAAAGAGTATTTATATCAATTACTGTCTCATATGATGATGACATAAAGTTCCATAGGTAACATTGTAGGAAAATCATGCAAAGGTTGCGAGGAGATATGATTTTTCAATTCCTTATAAACCTAATATTGTTTGAAACCTCTAGAATACCGGTTGGGCGCCGTACTTCATCATGGCTTGTACATGTTTAGTTCTACGAGATAGTGTGATGAATCTCATTCACAGACAGTGGTGACTCTTGACTAACATGTGAGTATATATAGCAAGTACATAATACTGAACGGGGTCACTAGTGGATACCTTATGGAATACACTGTTAAATTGTATTAGGGTTATCCATTTGACAAATTATCCTTAGATCTGAGAGGTTAACATCTTCTCAAATATTTGTCTATATGGCTTTAATATGTCAATCGGCAATGTCCAATACACAGGACTAACTCCGGGTACATTGGGTCATGTACACAATATTTGGAGAAGTGTGTAAGCATTCAATAAGGAATTCACAACTCTTTAATTGGAGATAATGATATCAAGGTGATACTTGTTGAACTGAACTGTTAAATCCAGTACTGGTGCTTTTCGGTAAAATGGTCTTTATCGAAGTTGATATTTTCAATATGGAAAATTATATATAAATATATATATGTCAGTTCTTTTCTAATGTTTCTTCAAAAGTGTTTTGGAGGTTCAGTTCAATGAAAAAGTAATCATTAGAAAGCGTTCTATTCATAAGCTAGGGACTAGAGAGTGGAATTGTTCCAATCCTGGAAGCTTACAAGTGATATCGGAATGTGGAAGGATTTATTTGTAAATATATTGTGAGATGGTACTTACAAGCAATTCTCTAATTTCTGGAGATTAGTCACATTGTGTTAATGGACATTAATGTGATTGGTGGAAGTCCAGGGACTTAAATAACATTCTATGATCTCAATAGAGTTTTAGCAAAGGTGTTTCCTAGTAACAATGCTTTAACCAAAAGGTTTAGTACTTGGTCCCACAACCGGAAATAGGAGATCCATTTAGATCCTACAAACAGGGACCTTCTTAAAGTATTTAATTTAATTATTAATTAAATTAATTAATTTCTCTAAGTAATTACTGTATGGTATAGTGAAGCTCAATAAGGTGGAATCACATTGGATGTAAAAAACCAAATGGGTAGGACCCATTGGGATTTGATGAAAGCTC
>JABCRI010000656.1:0-43216 GCA_015143295.1 Tetracentron sinense | reverse complement strand
GAATTTGTAATCGAGTTCACCTGGGCACGGCCCCATATACCATTTGCACCCTATCATGCACCTGTTGACTACGAGAACTGAGGAGCAAACTCCAAGATCTTCAGATTAAGGGTTTTTATTCGGCCATATGGCACCTCACCCTGGTAGCACCAGTTTTATTTGTGAAGAAGAAGACAATACACTCCGCCTATGTATACGAACGACCGTCATTGACTAGGATGACCAAAATGAATATATCATTTGCCCGCGATCGATGACTACTTGATCAATTGAAGGGATCTCGATTCTTTTTCAAAGATTGATTTCGATCGGATACTATCATTGCGGGTGAAGGAGAGGATGTTTTTCCAAGACGGTTTTCCGCACATCGCGAAATGGGCATTTTGAATTCTAGTTATTCCTTTGTATTGCAATTCTCCCGGGCTTTTATGGATTAATTACCCGGGTGTTCAGCAGTATTTTGGACCGTTTATAGTAGTGTCTCGTGGATGACATCTTGATCTATTTCAAAGACCTCGAGAATGACCATTAGCAACATCTACGGTGCACTTCATCACAAATCTTTGTAATGCCAAGAGGAGTAAGTTTGATTTTTGCTGACAAATGCGTTTCTGGTCATGGTAAATTTCGGAGGAGGGCTCTCAGTGGACCCTGGAAGATGAGTCATTATGAACTGGGAGAGGCCGAAGAAATGTGTTCGGATTCGAGTTTTCCTGGACTGGCGGATATTATCGAGAGTGGAAAAGTTTTTCTCCGTCCTAGCATCCCATGACTCACCTAACCAAGAAGGGAGTGAAGTTTGAGTGGAACGAGGAATGTGAGTTTAGCCTTCCAGAGTTAAAACATAGGCTTACTTCTGCTCCAGTTCTCCATTTGTACCGCTAGTGGAGAAGGATATGTGATCTATAAGTGATGAATCTTTGAGGGTCTTGGGTGTGTACTAATGCAACAGATAAGTAGTGGCCTATGCTTCTCGTCAGTAAAGATATCAGGTTGAACAAATTATCCCACTTCATGATTAGAGTTGGCGGCGATTGTGTTTGCCTTGAAGATCGGCGACATTACCTTTATGGTGAAGGTTTGAAGTATATTCTGACCACAAGAGTTTAAAGTATATATTCACTCAGAAAGAGTTGAACTTGAGGCAGAGAAGGTGGATAGAGTTCCTAAAGGACTATTCGACTTCACTCTACATTACCATCCCGGGGAAGGCGAATGTGGGTGGCAGATGCTTTGAGTAGAAAGTCTCAAGGACTAATGGCTAGACTAGCTTTGCAAAAACGAAAAATGTTAGAAACAATCGAGGACTTTGAAATATATGTGGGGAGCATAATACTTGGGGGCCTTAGTTTTGTTTCACTTTACAGCTCAATCGACTCTCTAGTTCAGAGAGTGGATGAGGAACAACATAAGACACGGGAGTTGGAGGATGGAGTCTGACGGACAGAGATTGAATCAAGAAGTACATCTAAAGGATTATGTAGTACATTCAGACGGCAGTTTTTGAGATTTTTAGGGAGACTATGGGTACCGAATGATCCTCATTTAGAGAAGATATCCTTAGTGAGGCTCACTGTTCGAAGTACACCTCCACCCAGGGCAAGTACTAAGATGTACAAGATCTAACCAGCGTCAATTTTGGTGAAGGTAATGAAATAAAAAGGATATTGCAGTACGTGGCTAGATGTCTTACGTGTCACAAGTGAAAGGCAGAACCATCAGAGCCTGCGGGATTGTTGCAGTCATTGCCTATTTCAAAATGGCAAGTGGGAGCAACATCACTATGGATTTTACTGGGTTGCCGAGGAGACTCAGAAAGAGGAGAACCGCAGTTTGGGTAGTAGTTAGATAGATTGACCAGTCGGCTCAATTTCCTGGCAATGAAGACCACTGATTCTTTAAATGCTTTAAGTAGACTGTATATTCGAGAGATCGTAAAATTGCACGGTGTTCCGTTATCGATCGTATCTGACAGAGATTCACGCTTTACTTCACAATTCTGGCAGAGCTTACAGAAAGCCTTAGGAACACAACTTAGCTTCAGTACTTAAGGCATTCCATCCTCAGACGGACGGGCAATCTGAGAGAGTTATTCAAATCTTGGAGGACATGTTGAGAGCTTGTGTTTTGGATTTCAAGGGTAGCTGGGTTGAACACTTACCGTTGGTAGAGTTTGCCTACAACAACAGTTTTCAAGCGAGTATGGAATGGCACCATATGAAGCACTATATGGGAGACCTTGCAGATCTCCTATCTGTTGGGCAGAAGTTGGGGACCGCGCATTACTCGGACCAGAGTTGATTCAGGAAACCACCGAAAGATTCGTCTGATTCGAGACCGTCTAATCACTGCACAAAGTCATCAGAAGAGCTACACTGATCGACGGAGAAGACCTTTGGAATTCCAAGTTGGTGACCATGTGTTTTTACGAGTAACACCACGAAAGGGTGTATTTCGGTTTGGCAAAATGGGGAAGCTATCTCCAAGATTCATTGGACCTTTCGAGATCCTCCAGAGAGTAGGAGTTGTAGCTTATAAATTAGCTCTAACCGCCACAATTTTCAGGAGTACACGATGTGTTTCACGTGTCCATGTGCGAAAGTATGTACCAGATCCAAAACACATCGTTGAATGGCAGGAAGTGGAGTTGCGAGAAGATGCAACATATGAGGTGAGACCAATTCAGATCATAGACACCAAGGAACAAGTGATGCGCACCAGGACCATTCCTATGATTAAGGTGTTGTGGCAACGACATGATGTGAATGAGGCAACCTGGGAGCTAGAGTCCGAGATCCGCAGTAGATACCCAGACTTATTCATCAATCAAGGTATGTCTTTAAATTTTGAGGACAAAATTTTTTTTTAGGGGGGTATGTTGTAATATCCTAACCCTAATTATGGACCCAAGTAAGCTCATAGACTAAATTCAAGACAACCCAATGTTTTAGTGGTATTAGTGGCAATTGTGGTAATTAATGTTTCTTATATTTAATTTATTATTATTAATTTTTTGTTTATTATTAATTATTGTGTGAGGGCCTAACATTAAATTTTAGTGGGCCCAACAAAACCCAAATTTGTTGAGGACATCTTCATCTTATAGATTTTGGATAGGGTGCCACCTAGGTTGTGAGCACAGTCTCAACTATTATTTCTCTCATTTAATTTGAATTCAAATTGTGGGAGACTTGGTCAAGGGACACATGGCTCCTTGTAGTTGAATAAGGAGATTCAAATGATGGGTGAAAGGTTATGATTGCAACACATGTCAAGGATAGAGAAAAAGGGGCTTTGAGTAGTTATCAGAGAGAGAAAGAGGGAAAGTGGTCAAAGAGACCAATGAGAAAGTGCCTTGCCACACCTTTGAAACCCAAAAACGTGGGCACTATGAACACCTACTATTACCTCTTTCAATCCCTTCTCATTTCATTTAGTCATTTTATCCTTCTCATCAATTTTATTGCAAATAACATTAACACCTAGTTACGTAATCTAGAGGAAGATCAACCGGAAGAACAAGCTTGAAGAAGGAAGAGATCAAGATTGAAGAAATTCACCGAAGTAAAACAAAGGTAGGTTCACCTTTATTCTCTTTAAATTAACGCACGACATTGAAAGCATGATCTAGATCTATTTTATTTTATTTGGTGTGTTTATGCATGTTATGAAATATATAGTGTGCAAAAAAAAAAAGAAAAAAATTGTAAGAAATGCATATGATAGATTGAATGCTTGAATATAAAGTCATTGATTTATGTGTTTAGTAGATCGAATGGTAATGTAGTGCATTAACGAAGGGCATTGGGTCCTTGGGTGAGAGCCCCTAAAGGAGCAAGCTAGGACCATGGGTCCTTGGGTGAAAGGCCCTAAAACCTCCGGAGAAGATCCCTTGCTTGGGATGGCTAGGAGTTTTTAGAAATCGGCCGGGAAGCTTTGAATTTTCATATTATTATCCTAATGCTTTACATATAAATTTTTGTTAATTGCATGTATGATTTTGCTCCTTGTTATGTGTTAATTTTTAAGAATTAGGGTGTGTTCCCTACTGGGCTTCATTGCTCACCCTTTATTATTAATTTCAGATGCTTAATTGAGGATTCATGAAGATTGGACTGGAGAAAGAGAGGACTTTTCATTACTGTTATTTTATTTTTGTTGTGTTTGACATGTATTGGGTAATAAGAGGATGATTTAATGAATAGTTGGAGTACTTGAATTGTTGGATTTTAATGAAGTTCATTTCATCTCATTATTAGTATATGTTTTCTTTGCTGTAAATTTATTGTGCTTTGGATCAGTTCGGGAAAACATTTTTATATTCAAATCAGAAAATTAAATCTCAAGGAGTTCCCTATTGATTAAGGAGTTATCAAAAAAAAATAAAAATGGGGACTAAAAAGGATAAAATTTATATTTATTTTGCATTTTTCTATTTGGAATTTTCATTGATGTCTATAATTCCAGTAGTAGAGTACTCATAATTCTTTGAATCTAAGAACCATAATAGAGATATTGTAAAGTTGAGATAGTGATTTTCAAAGGTCTAAGTTCAATCAGTTATAAAAAATATAAAATAAAAAAAATGGTTCTACTTAGTTTGAGTAACAATCCAATTTTTAAAGTATTTATTAGTATCATTGGTCCTGTTAGTCTATAAAATTCTAGCAACTAAATACTTGGATTTAATCCCATTTCTCTCACCAAAAATTAATTTGAAGTACAATATAGGAAAATATTTTCAAATTGACAATCGAGTCTAATTTCCTTATAAGTATGAATAAAAAAAATATATATATACATAAATAAAAACTAATTTTAATGTGCCAAAAACATCAATTCCAAATTTAATTACTAATTAACTCTCACCCCCGAATTCTGGATCTCAGGCCAGACCATAGATAATGGGCTGAGTTGTGAGTATTTAGAAATCGGGGCTTGACAGATACCCCTGCCCAATTCGAGCCAAACAACTCACAAATTTCCACCTTGGCGAGAATCCCACGAACACCCTTTGATGTGCCATCTCGCTTTCACCACCATAATCCAAACCGAATGCAAGGCTCCACCTCGTCGAACTTGGAGTAAGTTTAAACAACTTTTTAAACTTCTCCACCCAAATTCTTTCACCCTATTACGAAAGATGTGGAGTCCCCAACTCCACCTGCAAATCATCATCAAAACTGAATGTCATATATTCAGCCGCCTTCATCTTTAATTGCAAACCCTCATTGTTTGCCAAAACTCGCACCTCCTTTGCCGGGCTAGAATTAAGAACATGAGCTTTCTTTGCCTTAAATGCTCTACAAAAAACTGTGTTTCCTTGCAACACATACAAGTTCTTGCTTCTTCTACCTGTCATTACAATTGAGACTTCCTTTCAAACTTTTAGCACTCGACCTTGTGCATAGAATTTGCACCCCCGAGAGTCTAAAGAGCTCAAAGAGATAAGATTTTTCTTTAGATCTGGAACATGCCTCACTCCCGTCAATGTCCTCACTATATCATTGTGCATTCTTATTTTGATTGTCCCTATCCTAAGAATCTTACAGGGTGTATTATTACCCATTAAGACAGTGTCGCTTTCAACCTTATTGTAGGTAGTAAACCAGTCCCTATTTGGATATACATAATAGGAACAACCAGAATCAAGAATCCACTTGTCCTTAGACCAACCATTCTTTGTAGTAACTGAAAGAGTCATGGGATCATCGTCCGGATTCTTAGAATCTTCATTAGCCACATTGGCTGTACAAGAGGATTTTCTTTCCTCCTCATCCTCCTCATTTTTCTTTGACCGACAATATCTAGCTATATGCCATTTCTTATGGCATCAATAGCATTCAATATTCTTGTATGATTTAGACCATTTTCTAGGTCCGTTACCCTTTATCCTCCTCTCTCCTAGTAAAACCTGCTCGTGACTTTCACTATTTAACACACTCTTTCTCAACTCATTAAAGAGAAGTGCAGCAATAACATCCTCTAAATTGATATCCTCCTTTGAGTAGAGCAACGTAGTACGAAGGTGCTCAAGTGAAGGAGGTAGGGAAGTAACAAAAAGTAGGGCTTTGTCCTCTTCATCAAGTTTCACACCAATACTTGTTAACTCAGCAATTATCTTATTAAATTTACTAAGATGATCGGAAATTTTCGTACCTTCTACCATCTTGAGTGTAAACAATTTTTGCTTTAAGTATAACCGGTTAGTGAGTGATTTCGTCATGTAGAGGTTCTCTAACTTCAACCAAAGTCTTGAAGCCGTCTTTTCTTCAAGGATGTTATATAGTACTTCATCCGCTAAACATAGACGAATCACACTCATCGCCTTCAAATTGAAGTCTTCCCAATCTTTTTCCTTCAGATTTTCAGGCCTCTTATCCTTCCCCTTCAAAGCTTTGTGCAAGCCTTGTTGGATCAACACGTCACGAACCTTTATTTGCCATAACCCGAAGTTTTTACTTCCATCGAATTTCTCCACTTCGAATTTGAAACTCGAAGTCTTTGTCGTCATTCTAAACCAATATCTCTGATACCAGTTTGTTGTGCAGACTTAGGATAGAATAAACGATAATGAAAAATAAATATAGCAAAAAAAACATACACACCACAAAGCAAGATTTACGTGGTTCGACCTAAATGCCTACGTACATGGTCACAACACATCAAATATCTTCACTAATCCAAGAGAATAATACAAAAGAGAAGAACCCACAACGAAGATCAAACCCCAAGGAAAGCCCACAATGCTCCCTCTCACAAAAGTCTTCTTGTTCTCTCAACCCAAACCCTAGCTATGACAATCTTACTTGACTTCTTACAAACCCTAACCCCAAGCCTCTCTTTTATAGCCCAAAAGAGACCCCAAACACAAGAGGAAACGGAATCCCTTTCAATATAGGAGTTTCCCAAAACATGGAACTCTCTAAAGCTGATTTTAGGAGTTTTCCGAAACAAAACAACGTTTGGGCGATCGATCCCCTTGCCCAATTCGAGCCAAAAAACTCACAGATATATCCACCCGTTTTACTAACCTATAACAGATACCAACCACTCTAACTGGTGTTGCGGCCTAGCCGTATATAGTGAACTGAAAAAAAATCTCCACCTAATCAGGTCCTAGTATAAACTTTCCTCCATTATGAGTCTCCAAAACAGAATAAAAGTTAACACATTCAGTGTTCAAAAACAAAACAAAAAAAAAATGGAAGATGAGGGAAACTCACCTGAGAAAGTTGAGTTATGAAATTCGGCATATAGGGCTTGCTGTCGCCAATCTGACCGAATGTTAAAGCGATGATCACAGCAACCAATAGATTTGTGATCGAGTAATCAAGGTAAGTATGCTGAGGAAGCCGACCCCGTCTCTCTAGAAGAGTAAGAATAGCAGGCCAAGTACCCAATAAGAACAGGGCAAGCAACATGCAGCCTATGGCCCCTCCCTTGCTTTCCACCACATACACCTTCAGCCCAGTGAAATGAGAACCCCCAAATGAAAGATAAATCAGGGAAGGAAGATCAGAAAAATCCTGCAAAAGAAGAAGCCATCATTTGACCTTGTTTTTTAGCTAGATTTAGCAGACCCCACTTGCCTGAGAAGCCACCACTCAGTAAGAGCTAAATTAAAAGGGTAAGGGTACAAAATAACTAAATATCATAAGTTCTGGATGCTTGGAAACTGCTATGAGCTATCACCATAAACCATTTGAGTTGAAAATAAAATAACATAAATTAATAGAAAACAATGTAATCAGCATTAATCTGGAGAGAGAATCCAGAATATCACATTCAGGGAATTGGGAAAGAAATGACAGAATTTCAAAAAGAAACAAGGATAAAGAGGTATATAAGAATCTGAAGACCAGAACCTATCAAAGACAGCCATTTGGATAAGAATTTTTTTTTTTAAAAAAAAAAACATAAATAGTAGAAGAAGAATCAAGAGGGTTGATCCACACAAAAATGTTAAACAGATAGAAATTTGTGCTTTAGCTAGAATTTTCAGAATACCCAGTTGCCCACTCACCATATGCAAGGATTGAAAAGGGCCAGAAAGAATCAAGGAAGCGACTGTAAATCAGGAACTATAAGAAACAGCATGGGTTGTTCTTCAGCTACCGGTCTTTCTTTTCTTTTTCTTTTTCTTTTTTTTTAAACGATGTATTTGGCACCTTTTGGGCATTTTCCACAGCTATAGGGAAGCTATGCAGGAGGTCAGCTGCCCTCTTTTTAAGGAGACTCGTTTCTAATTCTAGGAAGCTCGCTTTTATATTATGTCTCTTTAAGCTATCAAAAGTCTACAACTTTTTTTTTTCTACAACTTAGGGGGTATAGACCATGAGTAAGTATTGATGGATAGACTCGTGATTCTCTCCGGTTGTAATTGGACTCGAGGGTGTTCGGGTACGTCATTGATGCTGCCATGTGTCCCTTTTGACGTCCCTTAACTATGGTTAAGATTCACCTACCTTTAAGGTTCATGCGCCTATCTTTGGTTTTTAGGAAAAAAACTATTCAAAAAAAATTTAACCCCAGTTGAAATTCACGATCTCCCCCGGATTTATATGTATCAGGTTTGTTTCATTTTCTTGATATCTATAACCTATATAAAAGAAGATAGTTTGCTAAATTCCAAATATTTTCATAGAACATTTATTTCCCAAAATGTTCTCTCTGGCTTATGTTAAACCTAGCACTTCTTTTCATCTTTTATCTACAAGCCCTTTGTCTTTGTTTTTTCCAAGGCTCGTGATGCTCTCCGGTTATAACCGGATTCATTGAATCCGGTTATGACGTGGAGTAATACAAAGATGGCATTGAAATTTGAGTGTTTAGTTCCGTTTTAAAGTTAACGTTCGTTAGTTTGAACGTTGACGTCTCTGTCCTTAACCACATCTATTACCTAATACTAAGACAAAATGTTTTCTCCCCTCCTCCTTTTGCCACGTCATCAAATTTAAAACCAACCCCACTCTTCCTCAAGCTGTTTCAATCTATCTCCCGAAGCATTGCAATTGTAGGACTGGATGCAACGTTTACCTCCAGGGTTGGATGCAACGCTTCAACCACGCACCACTTCTCTTCCTTTGTTTTCAAACCTCTCTTCCTTTCACACCTGTTAATAGATGCATCCAACAGTTCCGTTCTATAAAGTTGAAAGTGGCATGTAAGGAAACACTCTACCAAGAATCACTACTATTGATTTTTTAAATTTATTTTTAAATAATGGTGCATCTATCTTCCCATGAATCAGTTAAACTCTAATACCATACCACCCATATGAATAGTCATGCCTTCTGGTAACAGTGCAAAGCCTTAAACGGTTTCTCTTCCCTTACAAATTTTTTCTTTGGAGGGACGACAACTGTTCTATTTTGTGAGAAGCAACTCTTCGCAACTATATATCATCTGTACAACACGACTCCTCTTCAATAATCACGCCTACTCTCTTTTCTCTCTCAAACATTACTGCATGCCCTGTCACCTCCTTGCTTACAACCGACACACCTGATCCATTTCTCTTCATATACGGTGACCATGCAAAGAGTTTTGTCGATCAAAGAGGGCCTATGTCCTCACACAGTGACCATTGGCACAAGATGCAAATGTACGGGATCATGGATGGATATAAATTCAGAAAGTGAGGGAAAATGAAATGATCCAGAGGTGAATATACTACGCCACAACCAGTCTCAGTTTTCGGATCTTGGGGAGCTTGAACATTCTACTGGGTTTCACCATGATGCTGTCATTAATCTAAGCCAAAATTTGCAATAGTGACTCATTTTATTACTCCTTTCTGGGTTTCTTTTTATTTGTTTTAAGTGTTCACGTTCTTCCTTCCTCATCACTATTCTATGGTATTAACTTTTATTTTGCAGGTTCTATTTTTAGTTTGGATTCAATTAACGTGGCTATTGTTCCTAACTTATAGGGGCTTGAATGTGGTAACCTCTCATTCTATCTATAATTTGAATTTGATGTGCCAACGATTTATAGACTATGTATATTTACTGAGTGTGAAGGTATTATATGTAGCGTAATGGTTCCTTTGATATAGATTCTTCTACGGGTGTCCATTAATCAAGGCAGTACTCATTCGAAAAAGAGATAATGCCAGTTGATGTTCCTCTATGCAACAGGCATTTTGAGGACTTTGCTACTGAGACCGTCTTAGGACCGAGTCCCTAAGATGGCCTAGAAGTATTACTCTTTTAAGAATTTGCGGGACTGGCATGAAGGACGCCAGTCAACAAACCAACACTTCTATTTATGTCGACATCGATTATAAAACCCACGCGGGTATTTTTCTAAGAAGAGATTTTCCAATGGTAATATACAGTGAAGGAAGGTTTCCTTTATAGCAGTTAACTTTTTTGCCCTCAACATTTTTATAATATTATATTATGATCATATTATTTTGTCATCTTATATTGATTTTTTTCCTGGGGTTATCTTATATTTTAGGAAGATCTGAAATGTAGCTGTGACATTATATGAGATGATCAGTAACAAAAAAAAAAGACATTATATGTAAAACACAAATGCAATAGGAATGGCTGCATACATCCTATCTTTCATTTTCTTTTTTCTTTTTTTGTAACTCGGGTGTCCCCGAACCTTCGGGTCAGAGCTAATTCCCATGGTTAGTCCGGGAATTTCCCGTATAAGGCTGGCCCCAAAGGGGGAGTGAGAAGTCAAGTGCAAGGTATAGAAGTCTTGGATATGTAAATACAAGTCCACAAAGAAAATTCCACAACCTTACTAGCTGTGAGATAATTACATGTAACAAGGGACAGAAGAGCAGTGACTATAGTCAGTCTATTTTTGGAGTTTGGAAAATAGAAATCTTAAATCTCTTATTGCATGTCCACATTCAATTGCGCAACACTTCTAGGAGATTTCTAAGTGAAACTCTAAGTACCTTTATTAGTAGAATGATTTATAGTTTTTTTCATTAGTTATATTCTGGAATTTACTACAGATTCAATTGATCAATTCTATCATTCATGATTAGTTATGATGAAAATACCCAATTACAACAAAAACCCTACTGTTTGATCTTTGAGGATGTCTATACAATGGATGGTCACAGCTATTTACTACCCCCAGAGCTTTACACTAAATTTCATCGGTATCATTTACTTTAGTTCTATAAGGGCGTGTCATAGAATGTATTTCCGTCAGTCAACTCATAATTATGTTACCAATTTGAAATTAACATTTTATTTTTTTGGATTTTGCTAGCGCCAGTCGCAAATCTTCCAAAGGCACAACTGGGGTGCTACAAATGTCAACCAATCTCTGAGTTTTACTTTTAAAACTGTTAAATTAATGAAACATCTACACGTTTTTGGCCCATCTTCAGCAATGTAAAAATTTGGAGTAAATGTGATGTCACCGGCCTCACATGGAAAGTGTAGAATTAATTCTCATTTTGTGATTTATTAAAAATTCTATCGTTATTAATTGACATATTTTTATTTTAGATTTTCTACCTATCTGTTATTGGTGTTGCTATTTTGTCAATGTAAGTTCACTTTTATTCTTTATCTTTACATTTCAATTACATCATTAAGTATATTTTTTTATTGTTTATAAACACTTTCTAATCACATCTTACTAATTGTTAATTGTCCCGTGCATCGCACGGGGTGTTTACTAGTTACTACTAATGAAAGCTAGGGACGGAGAGGTCCACGTGGTTTCCTGAGAGGGTTTTTAGGAGGTTTTGCAAGGCATTTCAAAGCACGTTGTCTTTCGATTTTAAACGACACACCGGTTCAAACTTCAAATCACGTCTCCCCCTCCCACCAAACCCATAAAACACACAACACAGTGGAGATATGTACCGCTTCCTTCTTTCAATGAGGAAATCGACAAAAGTGTGGCATCGGTTATTTAGGAAGCAATGCAACTATTGGAAGTTGTGATTTCAAGGATTAGAGATTTGTGGGTCGTTTGGCATTAAGACAACTCTTCGATTCAGTTTTAAAACTGATTTTTGTCTTTTTTTTAACAAAGCATTCCAACCATCAGCCGTCTCATTTTCACCCTCTCTTAAACCTAACGATACAACGGTTTTAGGACAAGAAGTCGGGAGTAGAGAGATGTGTCCGTTGTTTTATGCATGCCTAGAAAAGGCATATATGAAAGGTTGCAACTATTGGAATTTCAGTTACCTCTAACCGCTTTGCCTCTATAAAATAGATTGAAATGACACCATTTTGGGCTATTGGTGTGGACATCTGAAGGACAAAACCGAGAGTGCTCTTGAGTCATCAGAGAATAGCTAGCCTCATTTCATATACCTCTGCTTCGTACTCGCCAAGTAACAAACGGTACCACCAAATCCGTTGTTTTTCCTTTTCAATCCTATTTCTACTAGCTTTACTTTTTATCTCAATTTCACTTCGTCCATTTTTAAGATTTTGATTTTTTTTTGGTGCTTTGTTCTTCAGATCTGTTATTTTGAGCTATAATGGGTTGAGTTAAGAAGGTTATAGAGATTATGTGTGGGCACCGGCGACTATCGGTTCAGGGATTGCAATTTTTTTATTTCAAAAAGGTGCTCTGTTCCAACGCTCAAAACACAGTTGATGAACCAAACTCAGTTAGTGGAGACGTGGCGAGTAAAGAAAACCCTATCATTTGTTTTGTATATACTTGATGTCCGGCTATGGAAGGATCATTGGAGGAAGAGCGCGAGTTTGGGGATCTCCAGGGAATGTTGATCATGTTTTTTGGAGGGAATCTTTTTTTTTCAGGAGGGAAATGTTGATCATGATCTCTGTTAGTAATTAAGTTCACTGCTCAATTTTGATTCATATCAATTGTTTTTTTTTTTAATGTATTATAGATTTAATGGGAAATTTTGTAAACATATCACGTTCACCTAGACTCCATGGTTGTTTAAAAATGGTTTGAATGTTAAAGCTAAACCTGGAAAGCTATGGACATTCTCAAAAAGTTGTTCGTTCAATGTAAGATGCACAACACATTTAGGAACTTTAGATAAATGGTTACTTAAAGTCACTGGGGCAAGATTATGGTCATTTGTATTCTCTTTTACTTCTTCTAATCTTTCTATTCTTTATTTTCTTTTCATGAATGCAATTTCTTTACTAACAAAAGGAAATTATAAATTATTACAGAAGGGGTCATAGGATAGCCTTGCAACATCCTTAAGTTTATTAATTAATGTTTAGTTGCATTTTTTAATACTCTGGTATTTTTGAATGAAATACTTTCAATTTTGGGTTTCAGTATTTCACCCCCTTCATAAGTAATAGCCTGACTGTTGAATGGGGCTATTAGATGAGTTTTGAAGTGGCTGTTATTGGTGCTAATATGGGTTAATATAGGGTTGATGCGGAGGCTAACGTGTAGTAATAGAGGAGGTGATGCGTTGAACCCTTGAAGTGCAAGGGAAAAGAATGATGGTGATGTGTTGTTAATGTGTGCAGAGGGGCAATGGAAAGGACTAAACGTGATGTGTTGTAGGTGTGTGCATACTACAGAGGGCAAGGGCAATGGATGGATGCCAAGGTTGTAGGTTTTTGTAGAGGAGTAGTGACTATAAACCAAACTTCCCATATATGAAAGCTTCCAATTAATTCGAGGGCTTGGCCATTTCAACTTGGTCACCAAATCACTGATATTGGAACAATCAGTGTAGCGGTTTACTTTATTTAACAATATTTTGGGAATTAGGAGCTCCGACCAAAATAATGGAAGCAGAAAAATTAATTTACTGCAGATAAGTTTTCACATACCAAAAAAATTAGTTTTATAATCATTAGGATTTATACATTGACAATGATAATCGATCAGCTTTTTTTTTTTTGGTTTTGTGGTAGTCATCGGTCAGCTTTTCGTCTTTATTTATTTACATAATTTTCAGTAATATTTAAAATTATTATTATTATCTTTAAAATAATACTTCATTATTGACAATTATCTTCTACTGTGTCTTATATTATTATACAAATTTTATTTCTTTTATATTTCCATGCATCTCACTAGTCTCTATTAACTAAGTTAAGTTAGATCAGTGACCAAAAAAAAAAAAGTTTTTAAGTTAGATCAAAAGGCAAATCCCATAGTCTTCCTCCATCCATTGTTTACTTCCCACACGCAGTCATCATCTACAACCATGAAGCCACCGTCGCAGCTGTTGTGTCACCGCCATCGTTTACGAAAAAAAAACCAGAGATTTCTTCATTGGAATGAGTTGTGGAGCATGGATTATTTCCTGTCATGTTATTATTGCTGGGAAGGAAGGAGTAAGTGAAGAGCAAGTGATAAACCAAGAAGTGAGATTAAAATTCCCTCTAGTGCCTTCGTTTGGCAAGAAAGTGAGGAAAAAAAAAGAAAAATGTATTTTCTTGTATTTTTCTTAAATTTGGTTTTAAAGAAACGTATTTTCATTTTCTTGCCCTTTTTCAGAAATGATAAATTTTCTTCATGGTTGTTTTTACAAGAAAATTAAGTTTCTTTTCGTTTATTTTACTTTATTTTCTTTTTTTTCACCCACTATCTCGTCAACCGAACATTCGTTTCTTTTACCCACTTTTCTTTCACCCACCATCTCGTCAACCGAACATTCTTTTCTTTTACCCACTTTCTCGCCGACCGAACACACCTGGTGTGTTTTTCACTTTTTTCTCCTGATAATTTTGAGTTACACAAGAACAACTGGGCGATGGATCATTTGTCGTCGCCAGCAGAAGAGAATATGGGTTGTTGTGGATCTGATGCGCCACGCTTATGCGCCGAGATCCCGATCATTCTCTCGGTTGTGTGCGTTGCTTTTGTGTTCGAAATTCATTGAAACCCTTTGATTGTTTAATGGGTTCTTTTAAGAAGACAGAGCAGTTGGGGGAAGAATTGCATCAGAGAGATTGAGTCTTGGATGCCCATCTCTCTTGGGGTTTGGTCATTTTTCTGTGGTTTCTTGTATCATTTTTCTTTTATGTTTTTTCTATTGAATTTGAGGATTTTTCTTTTTGGTATCATGCTGGATTCGAGTTTACTGGTTTTCATTTGAGATGTTCATGTAATTAGGCTCTCTAATTCAATAAATGGGGAAGAAGTAAGTTCTTGTTTTTGCCAAGTATCTCTTCTGTCTTATGAAGTTCTGCTGTTGTTTTTGGTCTCTCAAAATGAGAGAGAGAGTCCTGAAACTGAAATACGTTTAGTTACTCTCATCAGTTATCACTTATCAGTCATTTGTGCAAAACATTTTGGCGAGAGAGGCCTCTGTTCTCAGGCATTGCTAACCTTGGTGGTAGCAACAAGTGGTGGCTGGCTGGCTGGCTGTGGGCTGTAACTGATGGATGGATGAAGGCGATGAAATTTGTTTTCGATCTTGTAACGGATAAAATTCGTAAAAAGGAATAGAAAGAAGGGGTAAAATAGGGATTTCTCACCCTAACAAATTCTAACAATTTAACCGACATAAGCCCACTTGGGCTATGTGCTGGCTCTCTTGAGTGTTGTCTGGCAGGTGACCTCATCGTGACTACACAAGTCATGATGACTCAAAATGCCTACAAATAAGCAAGAATCACCAGAGAGAAGGGATGGATGGTGCGAAAGGCAAGAGATGAGAGAAAGGGCAGAAGAAGAAGAGGAAGAGGGAGATCTGAGAAGCTTGAGTCATTCACACCCCTACCCCGAAGTGCTGTGCAGGCGGCCAATCACCTGATTCTCTCATCTTCCTTTGGTGTTATCCGGCTACTTGATGCTCTTTATGGCCTCACAATCGATTATGGCAACCAGATTCTCTCAAATAGGCCATGTCCGCCTGATGCTCTCCATGAATGGTCACACTGCCACTTGCACGGCCTTACAATTGATTAGCAATTGAGTGCAATCACACTTGAACTTGTGCCTGACGCTGTGAATGGTGCCGAACCCGTTGTCGCGTTGTCCACTGTGAATGGTGCCTAATCCGTTGTCACGTTATGCTGTGAATAGTGCCGAATACGTTGTGCTGTGAATGGTGCCGAATACGTTGTCAGGTTGTGCTGTGAATGGTGCCGAATACGTTGTCACGTTGTGTTGTGCATAAGTGCTGAGCTCGTTGTCCGTTGTCTGATGTACAACGTACCCGTCGTGAGCTGTACAACGTACACATTATCTGCTGCACAACGTAGACGTTGTCTGATGCACAACGTATATGTTATCAGAGCTACGTTGTCAGAGCTATGTTATCCGAGCTAGAGCTACGTGGTCAGAGCGACGTTGTCAGTGCCTTATCAGAGCTACTTGGTCAGAGCTACGTTGTCGGTGCCTTATCAGAGCTACGTTGTCAGTGCCTTATCAGAGCTACGTGGTCAGAGCTACGTTGTTGGTGCCTTATCAGAGCTACGTTGTCGGTGCCTTATCAGAGCTACGTGGTCAGAGCTACGTTGTCTGTGCCTTGTCCGAGCTACGTTGTCTGAGCCATATTCTTTGTGCCTCCTGAGCTACAATCTTGATAAGTGCTTAATTTTGCTTAATTATCCTCATTTAAATAAGCATTATCATACTTCTTTGGTTTATATCTTCATTTTTACACGTAAAGTGGTGTATTCTCTTCTCACCATTGCGTTGTCCTCTTTCTCTTAATTTTCATGATACATTTGCATGTATTCATACATGTCTTGGAAGGCCGCATGCAAAATATTTTTAAGAGAGACTTATTACGTGTATTTATTTTTTGTAGGAATCCTAACCCCAAACTACTCTCGGGATTCAAGAAGTCCAAAGTTTTAAATAACCCATGTTCAACTCAAAGATCTAAAGGAGCTAGAGCCCAAAGAGCAAAGCCCAAGCCAAAAGTCCAAGAAGCCAAGTCTCAAGTCAAAGAGTCAAAGCCCAAGAGCAAAGCCCAAGACCAAGTATAGAAAGATTCTACAACATGGCTGGAGAATCTTAGGAAGATACGGATTAATATGATTTTGGCATAAAAATGGTGGAACTCTCTTGAATTAGAAAGAAAAAGTATGCTATATTGATGTTTCTATTTCAGAAAAAAGGAGAAAGCCTATTTTGGTCACAAGAACTCTTTATTTTGGGTGAATTTTAGAATTCAAGCAAGAAGCTTAATGGAGGTCAACTAAATCTACAAGAAAAGCAAGGAATTTCGTGGATGGCTAGAGGAGTGCTATTATTTAGCAAC
The DNA here is from genome assembly GCA_015143295.1 of Tetracentron sinense. Taxonomy (NCBI): domain Eukaryota; kingdom Viridiplantae; phylum Streptophyta; class Magnoliopsida; order Trochodendrales; family Trochodendraceae; genus Tetracentron; species Tetracentron sinense. The sequence continues at coordinate 26,049 of JABCRI010000656.1, read as the reverse complement.
CAATCCCACATAAAGAATGAGGATTTCCCGGATTCCCGCCTAATTTAGACAGTACTTACTAATTTGGACATAACTTTTGACTCAAAATTCGGATTAAGGCAAGGTTTGATGTTTTGGAAAGAAGACTTAAAAGAGAACAAAATTGTATTTCATGAAGATCTCCTAATTCAGACGTTTAAGGGGTCAAAACATGTCATCAAGAGGAGGGAAGTGCAATTTTGGTTGGAATTTTGGAATTAGAAGTTTCTCTTTTGTTTTTCTTTCCCTTCTCTTCTTCCCTTTAGTCTATATAAACCTAAAGTGAGAGACTTTTGGGGCTCTCTGATCTTTTCTCATTCTCTTTTCTCTCTTCTTCTTTTAGTTTTTTTTTTTGAGTTATTTTATTGTAGTGTTTGGAAAACCATTAAGGAGGATGACAACTCTAAACATGGTTGGCTAAACACCCTTCTAAGGTTAGGGATTTGACACCTTTTTCCAATTTATGTGGACGATGTGGATGATTTGATTATTTAATTTAATTGAATAATTTTCTTAGTTTGGTTAATTGTTCCTCTCTATATGGTCTTTGATTTCGTATGATCTAATGATATATGGAATGCTTGGATCCCCTGTGAGTTGGATACAAAGTGATTTTTATATTTCTCTAATTATTCAATTGAATTTAATAGTCAGTGGTTTTATCGTATAATTTTCCATCGAGATTAAATCTTTATTTAATTCTAGATGTGTTTTCATCCAAATCTAAGCATAAGGAGAGATAGGTGGATTTTCCTGAAACCTTAGATCTCTTTTTCATTGCTTTACAGTTATCAGTAATTTTTGCTTCATTCTCATTGAGTGGAAAACTGATTTTAAATCTCTCTTTTCTCTAGATTTCGTTTCCTTAATTCTTGTTGCACAATAGTCAATCCCTGTGGATTCGACCCTGTGCTCACCAGATACATCAACTGTGTCACTTGTGCACTTGCAAGTATATTATTTTTACTCTTGATTTTATGTCCATTAATTTGGATTAAATTAAGTTGTAACAAGTTTTTGGCGCCGTTGCCGGGGATTGCAACGTGCGACGAGAACACGGGTTACGAAATTCTCCCATTCTCCATTCCCTCTAATTCTAACTCCTAACTTTTACTTTCTGCACCTGACATCTAACTTTTACTTTCTTGCTCCTAACTTCTAACTGCTAACTTTTACTTTCTTGCTCCTAACTTCTAACTGCTAACTTTTACTTTCCTGCTCCTAACTTCTAACTTTCATTTTCTTGTTTTTAACTTGACTGAAAAAAAAAAGGAGTCTGATTTTTTTTATTTTTTTTTAGTGGAAGGTTGGAATTCCGTGCACCCTCCCACGGTAGGAAATCAATTAACTTGCTTGAATGGATTATATCACATAGGTGGAAGGTTGGAATTCCGTGCACCCTCCCACGGTAGGTAATTAAGCAGATTGATATTGCTTGTTTTAAACAGGTACATCTATTGCTTGCCTACTTGGAAACAGACATTGCTTTGCCTAAGTTCAGGAATTTCTTCACTTCCGGTAAACTCACTCATTCACTCTCGTTATTCTCTTACTTATCTTGCATCTACTGTCAACTTACAACCTAGTTGGGAAGCTCGGCGTATACTTTGTATACGTGCCTCGTCTGTCGCCCCCTTTAGCTAGCTTGTTCGTATAAAAGACTTATAGGAGGTGCATGCATTCTTGTTTGAATCCCTGACTTTCCCTTTGAGTTCTCTCATTTGTATGATCACGTGGCAACGAGATCACACAAGCCGCTTGAGGAGAACATACTTTGAGATTGAAGACTTGTCTAATAACTTGTTTGAAGATTCTGATCATTCTTATTCATCAGACACTATGACTGACAATGAAAGTGATCAAGGGGATAATGGAGTTCATAATAATCCACCAATGCTGACCTTGCGTGAATATTTGCAACCAACAAGGACAAGTTCTCCGTCTTGTATGGTTTTTCCCACTAATGCCAATACTTTTGACTTAAAACCGGGAGTGATTCAATTACTTCCTAAGTTCCATGGCTTAGACTCAGAAAGTCCTTACCTACACTTGAAAGAATTTGATGAGGTTTGTGCAACCTTGCACAATCAAAATGTTAGTGATGATGTGGTTAGGTTAAAATTGTTTCCTTTCTCTTTAAAAGAGAAGGCCAAAAATTGGCTAAATTCTCTAAAGCCAAGATCCATTGGCACATGGCAAGAACTGACCAGGGAGTTTCTAAAAAAATTCTTCCCTACCCATAAGACTAATACTCTTAGGAGGAACATCATGAATTTCTCCCAAAAGGAGAATGAAACTTTTTTCCAATGTTGGGAACGTTTCAAAGAATTATTGTTGACTTACCCCCATCATGGCTACGAGACATGGCGCACCGTTAGTTTCTTCTATGAAGGTTTAACCTCTCAAATGCGTCAGTTTGTAGAGATGATGTGCAATGGTGAGTTTCTAAATAAAGATCCCGAAGAGGCTTGGGATTATTTTGACTAATTAGCTGAAAATGCCCAATCTTGGGATAACACTGATAGATCTGATAGGTCAGATAAAACCAAGCCTAATGCCATGACTAAGGGAGGTATGTACCTCCTGAAAGAAGAGAATAATGATGTGAATGCCAAAATAGCCAGTTTGACCAGAAAAGTAGAAGCCATGGAACTTATGAAAGTAAACTCAATTAAGGCCACTGAAAAAGTGGAAGATGTTTGTGGCATATGCGAGACTAATGTACACCGAACTCAGGATTGTCCAACAATCCCAGCTTTTCAAGAGGTGTTACATGATCAAGCAAATGTCATGAACACCTATAAAAGACATTTTTCTTCTCCCTACTCGGAAACTTACAATCCTGGTTGGAGGAACCATCCCAACTTTAGTTGGAAAAATGGTCCTGCTGCAAACAACTCTCCTTAGGGGCCTTCCACTCATACTCCTTATGTGCCTCCACATAAGAAGACCCTTGAAGAGACGTTGCAACAATTCATGCAAGGTCAAACAAACATTAATAATCAGATAATGCAAGCTATCAATGATCTGAAGAATTCTGTCAAAGAGTTGACCTCTTCGTTGAGCTTTCAAGAAAATGGCAAATTTCCTGCTCAACCTCAACCAAATCCTAGAGGTCAATTTGAGGTAAGTAATTCAAATTCTTCAGATTCCCAAGAGGAACATATCAAGTCCATCACCACTCTACAAAATGGAAAAATAATTGATAAAGATATTCCAAAGAAGGTTCACAAACCTGAGGAATCTTTAAAATCAAAGAGTGATGATGAACTTGTTAAGTCCAAATCTAATATGGTTTTGCAATGTCCGATACCTGCTCCTTTTCCCCAAAGGTTACATGTTACAACTTAATTTAATCCAAATTAATAGACATAAAATCAAGAGTAAAAATAATATACTTGCAAGTGCACAAGTGACACAGTTGATGTATCTGGTGAGCATAGGGTCGAATCCACAGGGATTGACTATTGTGCAACAAGAATTAAGGAAACGAAATCTAGAGAAAAAAAGAGATTTAAAATCAGTTTTTCACTCAATGAGAATGGAGCAAAAATCACTGTTACTGTAAAGCAATGAAAAAGAGGTCTAAGGTTTCAGGAAAATCCACCTACCCCTCCTTATGCTTAGATTTGGATGAAAACACATCTAGAATTAAATAATAATTTAATCTAGATGGAAAATTATACGATAAAACCACTGACCATTAAATTCAATTGAATAATTAGAGAAATAAAAAATCACTTTGTATCCAACTCACAGGGGATCCAAGCATTCCATATATCATTCGATCATATGAAATCAAAGAACATATAGAGAGGAACAATTAACCAAACTAAGAAAATTATTCAATTAAAATAAATAATCAAACCATCCACATCGTCCACATAAATTGGAAAAAGGTTTCAAATCCCTAACCTTAGAAGGGTGTTTAGCCAACCATGTTTGGAGTTATCATCCTCCTTAATGATTTTCCAAACACTACAATAAAATAACTCCAAAAAAAACTAAAAGAAGAAGAGAGAAAAGAGAATGAGAAAAGATCAGAGAGCCCCAAAAGTCTCTCACTTTAGGTTTATATAGACTAAAGGGAAAAAGAGAAGGAAAAGAAAAACAAAAGAGAAACTTCTAATTCCAAAATTCCAACCAAAATTGCACTTCCCTTCTCTTGATGACATGTTTTGACCCCTTAAACGTCCGAATTAGGAGATCTTCATGAAATACAATTTTGTTATCTTTTAAGAATTCTTTCCAAAACATCAAACCTTGCCTTAATCCAAATTTTGAGTCAAAAGTTATGTCCAAATTAGTAAGTACTGTCTAGATTAGGCGGGAATCCGGGAAATCCTCCTTCTTTGTTTGAGATTGGTTGCTAAATAATAGCACTCCTCTAGCCATCCACGAAATTTCTTGCCTTTCTTGTAGATTTAGTTGACCTCCATTAAGCTCCTTACTTGAATTCCAAAATCCACCCAAAATAGAGAGTTCTTGTGACCAAAATAGACTTTCTCATTTTTTTCTGAAATAGAAACATCAATATAGCACACTTCTTCTTTCTAATTCAAGAGAGTTCCACCATTTTTATGCCAAAATCATATGAATCTATATCTTCCTAAGATTCTCCAACCATGTTGTAGAATCTTTCTATACTTGGTCTTGGGCTTTAACTCTTTGACTTGAGACTTGGCTTCTTGGATTTTTGGCTTGGGCTTTGCACTTTGGGCTCTAACTCCTTTAGATCTTTGAGTTGAACATGGGCTATTTGAAACTTTGGATTTCTTGAATCCCGAGAGTAATCTGGGGTTAGGATTCCTACAAAAAATAAATACACGTAATAAGTCTCTCTTAAAAATATTTTGCATGCGACCTTCCAAGACATGTATGAATACATGCAAATGTATCATGAAAATTAAGAGAAAGAGGACAACACAATGGTAAGAAGAGAATACACCACTTTACGTGTAAAAATGAAGATATAAACCAAAGAAGTATGATAATGCTTATTTAAATGAGGATAATTAAGCAAAATTAAGCACTTATCATTACAACCTCCTCAAAAGTTAGTTTATAATGTTGATATATTAGAAATCTTCAAATAGGTAAAGATCAACATCCCCTTGTTAGACGCTATCAAACAAATTCCATCATATGCCAAATTCTTAAAAGATTTATGTAAAGTCAAGCGTAGGCTTAATGTACAAAATAAAGCTTTCTTAACAGAACAAGTGAGTGCAATCATTCAACATAATACCCCATCCAAATACAAAGATCCAGGATGCCCAACAATTTCTTGTATTATTGGAAACTTTAGGATAGAGCAAGCTTTGCTTGACCTTGGGGCTAGTGTTAACCTCTTACCCTACTCGGTGTATGAGCAGTTGGGTCTTGGTGAGCTAAAGCCCACTAAGGTAACACTGCAACTCGCTGACCGTTCAGTGAAAATACCGAGAGGGGTAGTTGAGGATGTGTTGGTCCAAGTAGACAAATTTTACTTTCCTGTTGATTTTATTGTCTTGGACACACAACCTGTGTTGAATGCATGCACTCAAATTCCTATTATTTTAGACCGCCCATTCCTTGCAACCTCCAATGCTTTGATCAATTGCAGGAATGGTGTCATGAAACTCTCGTTTGGCAATATGACTTTGGAAAAATTTTTTTTTAATATCTGCAAACAACCTGGGGATGATGATGATGTGCATGGAGTAACTTGATTGAAACTCTTGTGAAAGACCAATTTCTTCAATCTTCTTTTTCTGATCCTCTAGAAGCTTGTTTGGCACATTTTAATGATTTTAATGAGGACATTTTAATTAATTCTGTAAACTCTTTGTTGGAATCTGTTCCGGTGTTGGATACTAACAAGTGGAGATCACGTTTTGAGGAATTGCCACCTCGCGATACCCTACCCCTCCCGTCAAGTATCCAAACACCAAAGCTTGAGTTGAAACCTTTGCCAGCTGATCTCAAATATGCATTTTTGGGACAAGCAGAGACATTCCCAGTGGTCATCTCCTCACAATTGAATGAGACTCAGGAAGAAAAATTAATTGATGTTCTTAGAGAACACAAAGGTGCAATAGGGTAGACCATAGCTGATATTAAGGGAATCAGCCCCTTAATTTGTACCCATAGGATATATTTGGAGGATAATGCTAAACTCTCTAGAGAGATGCAGCGCAGGCTGAATCCCAACATGAAAGATGTGGTTAGAGCAGAGGTCCTAAAACTTTTGGATGTAGGGATCATATACCCTATTTCTGATAGTCAGTGGGTAAGTCCTACCCAAGTGGTACCTAAGAAATCCGGTATAACTGTAGTCAAGAATGCTAATGATGAATTAATCCCAACTAGAGTCACAACTGGTTGGCGAGTGTGCATTGATTATAGGAAGTTGAACTCAGTGACTAGGAAAGACCATTTTCCGTTGCCCTTCATGGACCAAATTTTAGAAAGAATAGTTGGTCATAAATTTTATTGTTTCGTAGATGGGTACTCCGGTTATAATCAGATAGAAATTGCACCTAAGGATCAAGAAAAGACCACTTTTACATGTCTATTCGGCACTTTTGCTTATCGAAGGATGCCATTTGGGTTGTGTAATGCTCCTGCCACATTCCAAAGATGCATGTTGAGTATATTTAGCGATATGGTAGAGGGTTTTCTTGAAGTGTTTATGGATGATTTTTCTGTGTTTGGTGATTCTTTTGATGATTGTCTGTTTCATTTAAAGAATGTTTTGGTTAGATGTGAGGAGAAAAACCTCATTCTGAATTGGGAGAAGTGTCATTTTATGGTCTCTAAAGGGATCGTGCTTGGCCACATTGTCTCCTCCCAAGGAATCAAAGTGGATAAAGCCAAAATTGATTTGATAGCCAATTGGCCCACCCCAAAGACCATTAAGGACATTAGATCTTTTCTAGGTCATGCAGGATTTTACAGAAGGTTTATTAAAGACTTTAGTGCAATATCTAGACCATTGTGTAACCTTCTATCAAAGGAAAACTCCTTCGAGTGGACTAAAGCATGCCAAGAAGCTTTTGCAAAGCTGAAAGGCATGTTGACTTCTGCTCCTATAATGCAACCACCTAATTGGAGTTTACCATTTGAAATCATGTGTGATGCTAGTAATTATGCGGTTGGGGCCGTGCTAGGGCAACGCAAGGATAAGAAGTCTTGTGTCATTTACTATGCAAGTAGGACCTTGAACAGTGCTCAGATGAACTATTCTACTACCGAAAAAGAACTCCTAGCCATAGTCTTTGCACTTGACAAGTTCCGATCTTACTTGATTGGATCTCGAATTATTATATTCACTGACCATGCAGCTTTAAAGTACATTCTTTCTAAGAAGGATGCTAAACCAAGACTCCTTAGGTGGATCCTTCTACTCCAGGAATTTGACTTAGAAATTAAAGATAAAAAAGGAGTAGAAAATGTAGTGGCTGATCATTTATCCCGTCTTGTGCTCTCTGATTCCTTGGAGACAATGCCGATCAAAGACACGTTTCCCGATGAGCAACTTTTTGCTGTCTCCCAATTACCTTGGTTTGCGGATATTGCGAATTATCTTGTTACAGATAACCTTCCTATTCATTGGAAACAACAAGATAAAAAGAAATTTTTGACCGAGGTACGTAGATTTTTCTGGGATGATCCTTATCTGTTTAAATATTGTTCTGATCAAATTATTAGGAGATGTGTGCCTGATTCTGAACACCTGAATGTCATCTCCTTTTGTCACTCTGAAGCATGTGGTGGTCATTTTTCAGCCAAAAAGACTACCGCAAAAATTCTGCAATGCGGTTTTTATTAGCCCACTCTTTTTAAGGACACTCATGAGTTTTGCAAAGCATGCTAGCGTTGCCAAAAATTAGGAGGAATCTCCCGTCGGAATATGATGCCTCTCAACCCAATTTTGATTATTGAAGTCTTTGACTGTTGGGGCATCGATTTCATGGGACCATTCCCTCCTTCTTTTGGGTATCTTTATATCTTAGTAGCCGTTGATTATGTGTCAAAATGGATCGAGGCTGTTCCAAGCAAAACCAATGACCACAAAACGGTCTTGCGATTTTTAAAAGAAAATGTTTTATCACGGTTTGGAACACCTCGAGCTATTATCAGTGATGGGGGTACGCACTTCTGTAATCGGCCTTTTGAGGCATTGATGAAAAAATATGGGATAACCCATAAAGTTTCTACCCCTTATCACCCACAAACAAGTGGACAAGTGGAGATATCCAATCAGGAGATTAAACATATTTTACAAAAAACTGTAAATCCAGACCGTAAGAATTGGTCATTACGACTAACCGATGCGCTATGGGCTTACCGTACAGCTTTCAAAACCCCGATTGGAATGTCTCCATATCGAATTGTCTTTGGAAGAGCTTGTCACTTGCCTGTTGAATTGGAACACAAGGCTTACTGGGCGATAAAGACACTCAATTTTGATTTGGAGAAAGCAGGCTCACTTCGCAAACTCCAACTGGATGAGTTGGACGAAATTCGAAATGATGCTTACGAGAGTGCCAAAATTTATAAGGAAAGAATGAAGGTTTTTCATGATAAGCATATTCTTCGAAAATCTTTTGAGCCTTCTCAAAAAGTTCTTTTGTATAATTCTCGTTTGCATCTATTTCCTGGTAAGCTTCAATCTCGTTGGACCGGCCCTTTCATTGTGAAAACTGTTTACCCTTATGGAACTGTCGAGATTGAGAATCCTGAAAACGGTAATGTTTTTAAAGTCAATGGTCAACGATTGAAACCGTTTTTGGAGAATTTCACCCCAGATGTTGAGTCCACAACTCTGGAAGATCCTGTTCATCCTGATTGATCATTTCTCCCCCTTAAGGAGAACTTCTGTATATACTATGCATTTTTGTTTTTTTTACTTGTTTTGATTGATTAGTTCATATCCCTATGATGTTTCATACCCTCTATCTCTTTTTGATCTCTCAATGTTATATTTCATATAAATCTCTATTTGAAACATTGAGGACAATGTTCGATTTAGGTTGGGGGGTGTAGATATGTGCTTTATTGTTGGGATAATCTCTGCTAATAGTAGACCATCACATTCCTCCTTTACAAAAAAAAATAAAAAATAAAAAATAAAAAAAATTATGTTTTTGTCCAGTCTACTGTCTATTTCTTCCTTGCCTTTTATCTATTGAGCTATTGAATTTTGGATTATAAAGGCACATGGTGAAAATCTTTAAGAAGCTCAATTCCAGTTGTTTAAAATGAAAAGTCTTTGTTACTAATTCTCAGTTAGTGAAAATTATAAATTTCTGAATTTTTGAACTTTCACTACACATCTGACTCAATATCTAGAGCTAGGTTGAATTTGGTAGTTGTTGACTTGATAATTGTCTGGAATGTAGGGAGAAACCAAGTCTGATGAACTATGACTATCTTGTTCACTTGGTTTACTGGTAAGAAGAAAAACAGAACTGGGTTATGATGAAGTCATGGAAAGAAACCAGTGAATTAAACCAGGTACTTTGAAAAGGGCTACCTCTTGTTAGGCCTTTGAAAAAAAAAAAAAAAGGGAAAAGAAAGAAAGAAAAAGGATATGGACATTTGAAACTGTGCTCTCAATGTTGAAATATCAGTTTGTTTTGCTATGACCTTGTTAAAAAAAGTTGGGTGAAAGCCGTCATTGTAAAAAAACGAATAAACTGGAATATCACAGATAAAGCCCATGAGGTATTAAGGTGAATATCCACAACTTTCGTGATCCTGGACAGATTAGCTTAGTTTTGAATCAGATCCTTAGGCTAACCCGACCATTCTATGGTGATTAAAAAGTTGGCTCTGCTTAAGGAAATCGATACTTTGGATATTTTTCAGATTGCACTTGCACTCAAAATTTTCTAAATGATGACTTAGTGATTTGGACTTTATTTAGAATGCTAGAATATATGGCTGAAATATAATGAAAACCAGTGCCCTAATAATTCTAAATTTGATGCCTTGATTAGGATGTGCAACATGAAGAAGTTTATTATGAGTAATTTTTGTTCTTCTTCAATTGTTTTGAAAAGATAAATATTTTTTGAAAAGGAGGATTGTTAGTCATGCTTTATAGTTATTATCCTGATTAATTGATTGACTATATTCTGCCTCTTAAATCTGAGTTGAAATCATTGTCACAGATGGGTGATGCTACTGAGAGATGAACTGAGATTCTTTCAAAATTTCTTGGTTGTCATGCATAATGAAAGTTTTCTAATTGTCTCATAGAATTGAAATGATGATATTTTGATATTGCTTCTTCACATTTTTTTGCTCGAGGACTAGCAAAATGCTGGTTGGGGGGTGTTGATAAGTGCTTAATTTTGCTTAATTATCCTCATTTAAATAAGCATTATCATACTTCTTTGGTTTATATCTTCATTTTTACACGTAAAGTGGTGTATTCTCTTCTCACCATTGCGTTGTCCTCTTTCTCTTAATTTTCATGATACATTTGCATGTATTCATACATGTCTTGGAAGGCCGCATGCAAAATATTTTTAAGAGAGACTTATTACGTGTATTTATTTTTTGTAGGAATCCTAACCCCAAACTACTCTCGGGATTCAAGAAGTCCAAAGTTTTAAATAACCCATGTTCAACTCAAAGATCTAAAGGAGCTAGAGCCCAAAGAGCAAAGCCCAAGCCAAAAGTCCAAGAAGCCAAGTCTCAAGTCAAAGAGTCAAAGCCCAAGAGCAAAGCCCAAGACCAAGTATAGAAAGATTCTACAACATGGCTGGAGAATCTTAGGAAGATACGGATTAATATGATTTTGGCATAAAAATGGTGGAACTCTCTTGAATTAGAAAGAAAAAGTATGCTATATTGATGTTTCTATTTCAGAAAAAAGGAGAAAGCCTATTTTGGTCACAAGAACTCTTTATTTTGGGTGAATTTTGGAATTCAAGCAAGGAGCTTAATGGAGGTCAACTAAATCTACAAGAAAAGCAAGGAATTTCGTGGATGGCTAGAGGAGTGCTATTATTTAGCAACCAAAGAATGAGGATTTCCTGGATTCCCGCCTAATCTAGACAGTACTTACTAATTTGAACATAACTTTTGACTCAAAATTCGGATTAAGACAAGGTTTGATGTTTTGGAAAGAAGACTTAAAGGAGAACAAAATTGTATTTCATGAAGATTGCCTAATTCGGACGTTTAAGGGGTCAAAACATGTCATCAAGAGGAGGGAAGTGCAATTTTGGTTGGAATTTTGGAATTAGAAGTTTCTCTTTTGTTTTTCTTTCCCTTCTCTTCTTCCCTTTAGTCTATATAAACCTAAAGTGAGAGACTTTTGGGGCTCTCTGATCTTTTCTCATTCTCTTTTCTCTCTTCTTCTTTTAGTTTTTTTTTGGAGTTATTTTATTGTAGTGTTTGGAAAACCATTAAGGAGGATGACAACTTCAAACATGGTTGGCTAAACACCCTTCTAAGGTTAGGGATTTGAAACATTTTTCCAATTTATGTAGACGATGTGGATGATTTGATTATTTATTTTAATTGAATAATTTTCTTAGTTTGGTTAATTGTTCCTCTCTATATGTTCTTTGATTTCGTATGATCTAATGATATATGGAATGCTTGGATCCCCTGTGAGTTGGATACAAAGTGATTTTTATATTTCTCTAATTATTCAATTGAATTTAATAGTCAGTGGTTTTATCGTATAATTTTCCATCTAGATTAAATCTTTATTTAATTCTAGATGTGTTTTCATCCAAATCTAAGCATAAGGAGAGATAGGTGGATTTTCCTGAAACCTTAGATCTTTTTTTCATTGCTTTACAGTTATCAGTAATTTTTGCTCCATTCTCATTGAGTGGAAAACTGATTTTAAATCTCTCTTTTCTCTAGATTTCGTTTCCTTAATTCTTGTTGCACAATAGTCAATCCATGTGGATTCGACCCTGTGCTCACCAGATACATCAACTGTGTCACTTGTGCACTTGCAAGTATATTATTTTTACTCTTGATTTTATGTCCATTAATTTGGATTAAATTAAGTTGTAACAAATCTCCAGAGCATAACACCAGAGCTCGTCCTCAAGTGCATATACCCAGTGACCTCACGATAAGTATCTTTATACTATTATGTGCCTTATACTGTGCTTGTGCCTTATGTGCCTTATACTGTGCTTGTGCCTTATGTGCCTTATCATGTGCTTGTGCCTTATCATGTGCTTGGGCCTTATACTGACTTTATCATCGGAGCTTATTTCAGGGTGCACACCCGCCCCCTCAGACTCATTCACAGGTGGAATTGTGCTATCATTCCTCTACCAGCAAAGAGCTACAGACGTGTAGCATGTACGGGATTTTTCCCTTTCAAATTGGCGCCGTCTGTGGGAAATTCCGTTGTCACGTTGTGCTGAGAATAGTGCCGAACCCGTTGTAACGTTGTCTGTGGGAATGAGCTACGTTGTCTGTGGGAAAAATTGAGAATGAGGCAAAGGGGCTTAGACAAATCACAAATGACGAGCATCTTCTACGTCTGAATGGGGCTTTCACTGCATGGCAACAATCAAGAGGTAATTATCGAGTGCATTCTCAAGTGAATTATCGAGTGCATTCTCAAGTGATTTATCAATTGAACTGTCCAGTGCATGCTCTAGTGAATTTTCAATATCAAGTGAATTATCGAAGTGACTTATCAAGTGAATGATCAAGAGAAGCGACCAGTGCCATATCAAGTAAAAAACATTGTGAATGCAATGTCAAATGATGTCTTATCTGATGTGTCTGAATACGGTGATGAGACACTTGTAGCTTCTTAAGGACATGTCATCCGAGCAAGGTGTCTTACCGCACGGTTCAACACATATCTAAGCATAATGCTCACTACGGGACCTCTGTGACTCAGTCAGATGCATTGTCCAGTAAGCGACCAATTGCCTTATTTTTATGCAATGCCATCTGAGCATGGTGTCATGATGCCCCATTACGAGTCATTCGCGTGAGATAGCATTTGTTTATATTTATGATGATTTTTACTGCAAACTCATCTCTGTGCTTATCAAGTGAATCTCTGTGCTCACGCATCTTCACGTGTTCATGTACATTCTCGTGCTCGAAGTACCTAATGACTTCATTTTTCTTGGTGTTGTGATACATGTACATTCCCGTGCTCTCTGACACATGCTTTGAGGTACTATGCACGAGAAGCAATTACTCTAACCTGACTAGGGGCTGATACAAGCTCGTCTTCGCTGGCGAAAGCATAACGTATCAGTGAGAACGAAGCATCTACAATGGAAGAGAGCGGAGAGCGGAACACAATCAGTGTTTGCGGACCAGGTAGATCCATGTTCCTATTTTACCCCTTCCCATGGAGTATTCTCGGCACCTCGAACGGAGTTCAAGGCACCGAGAAGGGGCTAAATGTAACGGATAAAATTTGTAAAAAGTAGTAGAAAGAAGGGGTAAAATAGGGATTTCTCACCCTAACAAATTCTAACAATTTAGCCGACATAAGCCCACTTGGGCTATGTGCTGGCTCTCTTGAGTGTTGTCTGGCAGGTGACCTCATCGTGACTACACAAGTCATGATGACTCAAAATGCCTATAAATAAGCAAGAATCACCAGAGAGAAGGGATGGATGGTGCGAAAGGCAAGAGAGGAGAGAAAGGGCAGAAGAAGAAGAGGAAAAGGAAGAGGGAGATCTGAGAAGCTTGAGTCATTCACACCCCTACCCCGAAGTGCTGTGCAGGCGGTCAATCACCTGATTCTCTCATCTTCCTTTGGTGTTATCCGGCTACTTAATGCTCTTTATGGCCTCACAATCGATTATGGCCACCAGATTCTCTCAAATAGGCCATGTCCGCCTGATGCTCTCCATGAATGGTCACACTGTCACTTGCACGGCCTTACAATTGATTAGCAGTTGAGTGTAATCACACTTGAACTTGTGCCTGACGCTGTGAATGGTGCCGAACCCGTTGTCGCGTTGTCCACTGTGAATGGTGCCTAATCCGTTGTCACGTTATGCTGTGAATAGTGCCGAATACGTTGTGCTGTGAATGGTGCCGAATACGTTGTCAGGTTGTGCTGTGAATGGTGCCGAATACGTTGTCACGTTGTGTTGTGCATAAGTGCTGAGCTCGTTATCCGTTGTCTGATGTACAACGTACCCGTCATGAGATGTACAATGTACACGTTGTCTGCTGCACAACGTACACGTTGTCTGATGCACAACGGATGCACAACGTATATGTTATCAGAGCTACGTTGTCAGAGCTATGTTATCCGAGCTAGAGCTACGTGGTCAGAGCGACGTTGTCAGTGCCTTATCAGAGCTACGTGGTCAGAGCTACGTTGTCGGTGCCTTATCAGAGCTACGTTGTCAGTGCCTTATTAGAGCTACGTGGTCAGAGCTACGTTGTCAGTGCCTTATCAGAGCTACGTGGTCAGAGCTACGTTGTCTGTGCCTTGTCCGAGCTACGTTGTCTGAGCCATATTCTTTGTGCCTCCTGAGCTACAATCTCCAGAGCATAACACTAGAGCTCGTCCTCAAGTGCATATACCCAGTGACCTCACGATAAGTATCTTTATACTATTATGTGCCTTATACTGTGCTTGTGCCTTATGTGCCTTATACTGTGCTTGTGCCTTATGTGCCTTATCATGTGCTTGGGCCTTATACTGACTTTATCATCGGAGCTTATTTCAGGGTGCACACCCGCCCCCTCAGACTCATTCACAGGTGGAGTTGTGCTATCATTCCTCTACCAGCAAAGAGCTACAGACGTGTGGCATGTACAGGATTTTTCCTTTTCAGATCTGATAGTGTTTTTTTTTTGGTATGATCTAACTTAACTTGAGTTGATAGATGGTTAAGGGAGGGATGTCAAACTAACGAGCGTTAGTTTCGAGACGGAACTCAAACGCTCAAATTTCAAATTGCTGGCCTTTTCAATAAACAGATGTCGTCTTTTTATTACTCCACGTCACACCTCATGCACCACTCTCATGTTCCACGTCGCGATGTGCCTGACACACATCTCAGTGTTGACAGAAGGAGGTGGCAGTTTGAGTGAGACTTGAGGCTTGCCTTGTTCGAGTTTGAGATTGGATGACAGTCAATTCAACTCTCCTTGAATTCAATTAAACCCACGTTATGTTAATATATGTGTCCATTCTTTAATTTAATTGTGATTGAGATTTAATAACCCTAGGTTTATGTTCCTAACTCAATGGATTAGAGTCAATCGTGATTGTACTCACCTTAAGTTCAATGCACTCATAGTTCAACATGTGTTTCTTTTAATCCTATTAATTATGGTTAAGGTTCATTCATTTTGAGGGCTTAATAATTTAAATTTGATTAGGGTTAAAAAAATTTAACCCCAAGATTACATTTTTATTTTTAAAAATAAATTACATCGTTGAACCCGGATAATGATTTTTAATAAGAGTTAAAAAGAACATGTGTTGACTTATAGTGCGATTGAACTCTGCCCAAATTCAATCACATTTGGTTATGATTCCCTCCCTATTATGTTTTTTAGCGGGTTAATATTTTTTGGGAAATAGTTAACGTACCCATGAATTCCATTTCAAAATCTAAGGCATCCACCTATTGGTGGATGTCCCGCCTCTTAAATGCTCACCAACTAAACACTCATTAAGGCCGTTCGAATGGCAAGTGATGAGCATTTAAGAGTGGGGACATCCACCAATAGGTGGATGCCTTAGGTTTTGAAATGGAATTCATGGATACACCTATCACTACTCTTTTTTTTTTCCCTAAGTAACCTGTAATTTTAGGCTTTTAATAGCACCACTTCTAGGGGTTGCATATCAGTCCCCATGAATTTCAACTGTTTTTAACTAATTTCTATGTTATTCTTGAATTCTGGTACTATTGTATATCAAATTCTACTACTAATTTTTTAATAAAATAATAATAATACTGTTACTAATTGACACACTACGCTTGCACGTGCAACATCCACTAGTAGTCAAGAAAAAGGGATAATGGTCAAACACTACCTAAATTCATAAGTCAGATACATTTTGTTTGATCATTTTTGGGGAGCCAAGCTAGATCAGGGTTACCAAGTTCTGTCTACTATAGTGAACCGCGAACCATACGATTTGTTCCAAAAGGTCTTGGTTTGTCAAATTCTTCATTTGAATTTACTAATATCTTATTTGGGTTTGGTGAATTACACTTTGGGTTTGACGAATTTTTTTTGGTTTGTGAACCGCTCATAAAATATATTTTTTATGGGTTTTCAAAATAATTATTTATAGTATATATATATATATATAGTAGAATATATTATAAAATATATTTGTTTTACATGCTTAAGTAAGCGAACCAAGCTAACGAACCAAATTAAAAAACCTAAGCGAACCGAGAAACGAATTATCTCATAACCAAAAAATGAATTGTATCTCATCCTATCCCTAAGGAACCAGGTTCACTCTACAGTGGCGACTTGTAAACTGCGAACCCGAATTCGAACTGAGTGAACCTACGACCCAGATAACATTGTGCTAGATACTCTAGATGGATGGAAGGCCATTAACTTAAATGTTGAAATGTGTAATTCGAAAAAACTAACTAGAAGAGATAGTACTATTTACTTTATTTTATTTTATTTCTTTCTTCCATTGAGAATTAATTTGCTTTATTAACGAAAATTATTGGTCTAAAGTAAAGAAGATTGGTCCTAGCACGAGGAATGTCATTATTGTCTATTTTAATTAGCCCCTTATTTCGACATATTAATGTCATTATTGTTTATTTTAATAGGCTCCTTAGTATTACATGCCGCTTGTTCCAATGGCATGGCGAGGAGGTTATGAAATTTAATTTCAAGTGTGATGTTTTTCAAGAGACACTCCCATTTACTAAACTATATTTTGCTAAATTTCCACTTCTTGTTACTATTGAGAACGGAAGTCTGGAAAAAATTAAGGGTAAATTACACTGAACTCCACTGAATTTTGGTAAATTTTCATAAACATCTACTCTTATTTTTGAATTACATTTTCATTCTCAATCAAGTTCGTCAAGTTGACGTCGTTCACAGATGACACTCTTTTATGATTTTACCAAATCTCTATTGTCATAATGAGAAAATGAGGATTGACTTCAAGAAGGTAATTGGGACATTTCAAAATGTTTAAACAATGACATCATTAAAATTCATTAATATTCATATTAACGGACGAGGGAATTTGTCACCAACAATTGAAGTGGAGAGGAGAGCAGTGTAATTTCACAAACAAGAGAGGATGTTTCTACAAATTCGCTAAGAGAGGTTAGTGTAATTTACCAATTAACATAAAGGGTTTTTATTTTTTGCATATCAAACTATTATGTTCTTCCTAGTTTGCAAATACACTGTATGGGTAACAATTTCGCAAATTAACTCATGATTTTCCAACAGTTACACAAACAACCTTAACTCTTAGTTTCGTTGGACTTTCGTTTGTAATTATTAGTAAAATGACTATTGTGCCTTGTTGGAAGTTGTCATGAATTTAATCCAGATTCTTGATGACTCGTTTGGCAACCTGGATGACCTGATTAAGCCAAAATTTTGACCCAATTTAAGGCCCGACCATTTTTGGGTATTTTACCCATTTTCCAGATCTCTTTATTGTAATCCTAATATAAAAGGGATTTTTTAGGGTTTTGTTCGTAAGGGAAAAAAAAAATGAGCCATTTTTTGGGAGTATTGTGAAAAGGGTTTCCGAGTGATTGTTTGAGAGAAATCTCATTATTGAATAAAGGAAATCATCGCTGCTCGTGGACATAGGCATCTTGCCGAACCACGTAAATCGTGTCTCTCCGTTTTGTTTGTTTCTCTCTTCCGTTTGTTTTGATTTGCTGTTTTTTTGGATTCGTTACACTTTTATTTGCACGCTTTCGCACAATATGCCCTTATGATATTTCATAACCTCACAAAGCCTCTTTAACTGCCTTTGAACTATGATTCACAAGTTTTAACCCGTGTGGTTAATTTGTCCCATTTAAACTCCCTTTAATGGTGGTTAAGATTCACTAACCCTTGGGTTAAAGCATCTAACCTTGGTTTTTAGAAGAAAAAAAATTAGCATGTCCCCTTTTAACTGTGGTTAAGATTCACTAACCCTTAGGGTTAAAGCATCTAACCTTGTTTTTTTTTAAAAAAAATTTAACTAACACGTCCCCTTTTAAATCTCTTTAATTGTGGCCGAAATTAAATAACCCTTAGGATTAACGCATCTAACCTTAGTTTTTAGCAAAACATTTTTAAAAATTAACATGTCTTTTAACTCTTTTTAACTGAAGTTAAGATTCACTAACCCTTATGGTTAAAGCATCTAACCTTGGTTTTTAGATTTAAAAAAAAAATTAAAGTATCCTCTTTTAAATGTGGTTAGAATTAGCTAACCCTTTGGATTAACGCATCTAACCTTAGTTTTTAGAAAAGAAATTGATGTGTCTTGACTTCTTTGAACTGTGGTTAAGATCCACTAACCCTTAGGTTTAAAGCATCTAATCTTAGATTTTAGAAAAAAACTTTGAAAATCATGTGTCCTCTTTTCACTCCCTTTAACTATGATTAATATTCAATAACCCTTAGGGTTAAAGCATCGAACATTGAGTTTTAGGAAAAAAAAATTAACCGATGTAAAGACATGCTTCTCTATTAAATTATTATGATGAATTCTTGAAATTTGTGCTAACGTTTTATGGTAAATAAGGTTTATGTCCATGCTTGTAAGTTTTTTTTAAAAAAACAGAGTTGGCTGGAAGCGAGAAAAAGTTGGCTCGAGCCAAATAATCTCGTTGGAAGTGAGAATAAGTTGGTTGGAAGCGATAGTCCAATTCTAAGCAGTCGAATAGTTTCTGAATGCAACTCGCTGGAAGTAAGAATAATCTTGCTAAAGGGAGAATGTCCCAAGTGCTACTCGCTGGAAGCGAGAATAATCTCGCTCGAGCAAGTTGCGTGGAAAAAAATTAGAAAGTGCGCTTTTAAGTCATGGAAACGCATGAGGTTTTAATTCTAGCCCTATAAATAGTCCTTAAACACATTTTTCATGATATTAGGGTTTGTTAATTAACCTAAAAGCTTTAAAACTTGAGAGAGAGGAATATCTAGGGTTTTGAGAGAAAACTTTTGCTAGAAGAAGAGAAAGGTCATTGTGATCAAGGTCACTATTCTCGTTGGATCCGAGGGTGTGCAACAAAGAGAAGCCTTTGATCACAGAGAAATATTTGGTTAAGGTTTGATATAATCTCTCAAGTTAATGATTTCATAATCATTATTTTAAGAAAATAAATATGATTTCAATATTTCAGATTATGAAAGCAAGCATGTTTGATATAACTTCTTTAAGCTAATGATATTATAACAATTGTTAAGTTAAGATTAAGGGATGAATAAGTATGTAAGCATCAAAAATAAGTTTGGATAAGTAGGCTTGATATATATATCTTCAAAGTTAATGATTTTGTAATCATTGATTAAGAATAAAGATTGACAAGTATGTTTGATTTATTCTCCCATGTTAACTATATCATGATCATTGAAACATGAACACGAATGGATTGAATGTAGATATAACTTTCCTAAGCTAACGATAGAAAATTTATTTATAAGAGATTAAGAACAAGAATAAGAATCGAAAGTAAATATAAATGTTTGTTATTAATGTCATGACCATCAAATTGATACAAGATTAAGAATAAGAATCTATATGATGATAGATATAATCTTCATCAGCTTGTTAATTTCATTGTCATTAAATTAAGTATGAGATTATTCTATAAGAAATCAAACTTTGGGAATTCCAAAAATTGTGTTTGGCGTGGTTGTTATGGTGTGATTCGATGATTAGGATGGTATGCAAGGTGAAACATGTGAATGGTGTAATTTGGAGAACAGAGGCTTGAATTGATACGATCTACGTTATAAGATTTTAGTTAAGGAAATAATATGGGGAAAATCTAGAGTTTCTGTCGAAATTAGGGTATTTCGCTCGAAACAAGAATCCCCTTTGCTCGAGGGAATAACCCAGAATATGAATGTTGTGTTATATGATTAATTATGAATGATGTTTATGTACCATGACTATGCTTACTGCTCTCTATGATGATGATTGACAATGTCATGATTAATATAAGTCATGATGTGTGCTATGTATGATATGATGATGAATGATGTATGTATGTCGTGATGTGTTCTTTGGGTAACAAGCCTTAAATTATGGTCTTGTAGCTTAGGTTATTTATCATGGCGATATGAGACGCTATGATGGATCTCCGATGACATTAAATTTGTAATGTAGGGCATAGTTTAATCGGGAGTTTATCGCCTTCATCTCACAAGTATGGTAAACTCATAAGTATGATATGCTCGCAAGTTATAAGCTCACAAGCTCATTCAAGGGTATTCGTACCTAGCTGATAAGTCTATGTTCACTCAAGGGTATTCGTACATGGCTAATACATCTAAGTTCATTCAAGGGTATTCGTACATGGATGATAAGTATACGTTCTTTTAAAGGTATTTGTACCTGTCTGATGAGTCTACGTTCACTCAAGGGTATTCGTATATGGCTGATAAGTCTACGTTCACTCAAGAGTATTTGTAATGATAAGTCTAAGGGTTTGAGTTATTTAAGTTATTTTACAATTGTATGATTATTTCTTACAAGATTCGACCTCACGAGCATGGTAAGTTAAGTAAGATGCACATGCTCACACATTTTTTCACTTTGATTATGTATGTTGCATGTATGTTATGTTGTGTTAAGTATGCATGTTATGACAAGATAAGTCATGTTAAGTGAAGTTTGATGAGTATGTATGCGGTATGTTATGATATTGTTAGCTAAGACTTTATATCTAATGAGTGTTTTGTTGCTCAACCGATATGTTTATAACGACAGGTTTAGAACTCGAATTTGCAGCTGAGCCTTGGGTAAAAGAGGAGTTTGTCGAGGAACCCAAATGTGGTTTCCAGGAAGAGAATTACTTGATCAATATCCGTATTATGGATTCATTTATTATTTGAATTTGATTAAAGGGTTGTAATAAGATTTATTTTGGATGATGTTAGGTTTAAATTTATTAATTTTGGAGATCATGAGAGATGATTCGGATTTGTAAAACTGTAATGGACCAAGGGTTGAGGTTCTTTGTCTAACTGTTTTAAGGGCATAATATTCATTTTATTAACAACTAGTAAGAAGCCCGTGCGATGTTTGGTGTTGGAAATTAAGCATGGATTGGAAATTTAGTGTTTCCATTGAAACATCAATGACATACAACTGAAACGTCAATCTTAATAGAAAGTTAAGGTGAGAAATATTTTACAGATTGAGAAGAGTAATAGAGGAAATAACAATTTAACAATCACTAATATCAAAACCGTTCATGTAAAAAAATGGAAGACCCTCTTTACATGGCCAAATCCTTAATGAAGAGAAGTATGAATGTTTGGTTCTAAATTAGCATACAAAATTACAAATGAGGGAAAAAGCGCACACTAATTTTATGAATTGATAAGCACATAAAATTAGAGAGATCTAGCTACCAATGTTTCTATTGATATGTATGGGCCGTAGAAAAATGCTTAGCCGCGGAAACCATTGTCACCTCCGGTGTGGTAGGCGATGCAGTTTTTGCACCCTTCACATAGTTGCCTCTTCCAAACACGTAGAAGCACGAAAACAATGAATTTAAGAATGGGGAGTACGAACTCATTTCTTAGCCCTACTCATCTTCCTTTGCTTTTTCATCATCCCCTTAGCATATCAGAGGTAGAAAAGAGTCTTCACAACACACCCAAAATAATTACAATCCTAGAGAGAAATGTGCTCAAAGCTTGAATGAACAATTTTTTCAATGCCCCTTTTTAATAACTCTTCATTCTTCCGACCTTAGATGAGATATGAAGGTTTTTTTTTTGGTTAAAGAGATATGAAGGTTCATCACTATAGAGGTTTTAAAGCTAAGGAGAAATGTAACTGTTATGGAGGGTTTTATTTCTAAATTAAATGAGGAAGAAGGTTTTAACGGTGTTGTGATTTGGGGGAGGTGTGGATAGGGGGGTATGAAATAGATAAAGAGGGATAAAAGGGGGTTATAAATTGGATAGTGTTGTAACGGTCAAAAACATTTTTATCACAATAATGCAAGTCTTGGCTCTACCGCTTGGCTCTACCTCTTATTTTTGTTTAAAACAATATAAGGAGACACCCTATAAATTTGACATATGTCCAAAACCCTCTAAGAAATTTGGTGAGAATAGTGAGTAATTTCATTCAGTAGAGAAGAAAGAATAAATAGAATACAATTACAATAGGATCCCTTGATCCTTGTCCATTGGTCCCTTGATCCTTGCCAATCAATAGTTTCCTATTTGGCTTGTTTGTATAGCTGTACAGAATTTGAACACATAATTCAAAAATCAAATCCACACTTTCCTAATACTCCCCCTCAAGTTGGAGTGTGAATGCTGTGAACACCCAACTTGCCAACAAGGTGCTGAAATTGTGCTTTGCCAAGAGGTTTAGTAAAGAGATCGGCGATTTGCTGAGTGATTGGGAGATAACAAGTTTGGAGTAGACCGGATTGAATTTTATCATGAACCAAATGACAGTCGAGTTCAATGTGTTTGGTTCGTTCATGGAAAACTAGGTTGGCCGCAATATGTAGAGCTGCTTGATTGTCATAGAATAGAAGAGCTGGATGTGAAGGTGGGATCCCCAAGTCAAGTAGAAGATAAAGGAGCCAAGTGAGTTCACAACTTGTAGCAGTCATGACACGATGTGTTGTTTCTTTGTTTTCCATGAGATAGGAGAGTTGCCCAACATAGTAAAGTAGCCAGTTGTGGAGCATCGAGTCTGAGGACAACTTGCCCAATCAGAGTCACAAAAGGCTTTCAATTGTAAATCGCTACTGGAGGATAAGAGGAGTCCTTAACCTGGGGAACCCTTTAGATATCTAAGGACGCGCATAATGGCGACAAGATGAGGTTGGCGCGGTTGATGCATAAATTGACTGAGAATGTGGACGGAGTAAACAATGTCAGGTCGTGTAATCGTGAGATAAATTAAACGACCAATGAGGCGCTGATACACAGTTGGGTCGTTAAGAAGCTCGCCATCGTCCATAGTCAATTTAAGGTTCTATTCCATCGGAAAATTAGTGGGTCGAGCACCAAGAAGACCCATTTCGTCGAGGATGTATTTGCGTTGGGAGATGCAAATACCTTGCGAAGAGCGAGCAACCTCTATACTCAAGAAGAACTTGAGGGGACCAAGATCTTTGATGTGAAAACGCTGATGTAGAAATTCCTTGAGAGCAGCAATGTTAGGAGGGTGATTACCTGTCACAATAATGTCATCGACATATACAAGAACAGCCGCGAACGAAGTACCATGGGAGCGAGTGAACAACAAATAGTTGGCTTTAGATTGTGTGTAACCAGCAGCTTGAACAGCAGAAGAGAACTTAGAGAACTAATTACGGGAGGCCTGTTTAAGACCATATAGAGATTTTTGCAAGCGGCAAATAAGCTTCTCCCCCTGTCGAGGGTAGCCAGGAGGTAAGGTCATGTAGACCTCCTCATTGAGATCACCATGAAGAAATGCATTGTGGACGTCCAACTGATGGAGAGGCCATTGTCGAACTAAAGCAATGGCAAGAAGGCATTGAACTGTGACAAGTTTGGCAACAGGTGCAAATGTCTCATGGTAGTCGAGCCTGGTAGTTTGAGTATATCCTTTAGCAACAAGTCAAGCCTTGTAGCGCTCGATACTACCATCAGAGTGATGCTTGATTTTATAAACCCATTTGCAACCAATGGGTTTGGTGTGTATGGGCAGTGTGGTGATTGTTCAAGTATGATTGCGCTCAAGTTCCTCAATTTCTGCATCCATGGCATTTCGCCAAAGAGGATCCTGCATGGCTTGAGCAAAGGTGATGGGTTCGGAAGTAGCTGAAATCTTTGCAATGAAAGCATGATGATGAGGGGAAAGGCGATTATAAGAAAGAAATTAGATAAAGGAAAACGAGTACCTTTTACATTAGAGCCCGGCAAGGAGGATGACGAAGAAGAGGGGTAATCAGCTTTGGTGATCGAACAATGGTAGTCGTGTAGCCACCGGGAGGGTTGGCGATCCCTTTCAGAGCATCGAGTGGC
Source organism: Tetracentron sinense (assembly GCA_015143295.1). Lineage (NCBI taxonomy): Eukaryota > Viridiplantae > Streptophyta > Magnoliopsida > Trochodendrales > Trochodendraceae > Tetracentron > Tetracentron sinense. The sequence goes on along the minus strand of JABCRI010000656.1, from coordinate 1,860 downwards.
TGGTGGTGAGGGTGGATCAGTCAAAAAAAGATGATGTAACGGGTTGAGGTGGATCCATATTGTCGGCTCATTTCAGGAAGATGTATGGGCAATGGTAGGGGTGTGGATGATGCAGTGGAAGATTCATTAGAAAAAATGGGAAAGATGGTTTCATGAATCATACATCACGACATGGGGAAAAAAAATCTGATTGGGTAGTATAAGGTAATCACAAACGATATGCCTTTGCCCATGTGGGTAGACCCAACTGATTGTCTGCATGTCGCGGCTTGGGGATCAAAATTTGGTACGGCTTGGGATAGGTTGTGGTGGAATGCAAAGGAGACAAACAAAACCCTCGAAATGAGATGTATGATGGGTGTTTTTACGAAAAAGAAACCTCAATGGTGCGACCCCAAAGAGGAGGGGTTTGTGCATGCGGTTTATGAGGTAATGAATGTGAGAAACCAACACTCACCACCAACCCCAAATGGGACAAAGTATGTGCTTGAAAACGCAAAGCCTCTCAGGGCCACCCTGTAAAACCTCAAGAATGTTGGGCGAAGTTTCTTTTCCTTTATTTGTTCGACAAACCGTTTTGGTTTAAGATGTTGTAAAACTCACTACCTTTTGGGACTTTAATTTCCCATCCCATGTTCTCTCACAAAAAGGAACTCAGAGAAAGAACCCGCAGAACCATTATCTATCGCTTCCTTATTATGGATTAACTTGACTTCGGAAAACTAACTTCCGATTACATGGATTTTTACCACTAAGACGAAATATTTCAATAAGATTGCGTTTCAGCGTTTTGAACTTCATGAATAAATACAAGTACAAATGGTAATCTCCTCACCAATAGTTACAAAATAATGAGCATTAGTATAGACGAATGTTAAGCATCACCACCCTCCCAACAATAATACCCCCCAATGGCGCATGTGAATTAAATGAAAAAAAGTTCAGTCGAAGAAATAGTACCTCTTCTTTGTACTAAACTCTCCGTAATGAAATGTCAATACAAAAAAAAAACGAGTTTGCTTTGGCTCCCAAGGACATATTAAAAATAAAACTTAACTTTAATTATCAAAGAAAACATTGGTAACGTCTGACATTGAAATAGGTGATAAATGAGACAATGAAAAGGGGGCCGAGTCGTTGAGGCCAAAGATCTAATGGAATGGGGATTGACCCCGCCAGTGCCCGTGTGGCATGTTTGAGTGAAGAGTTTAATAAAAGACCTCCACTTTCTTTATAAAACATTTCCCCTTTTAAAGCTAAAAAACCCCAGTCCAATATCGTCTCGTCGTTGCCAGATCCCTCCTGAAAATGCAAAAGTCCGGGAAAGAAGGGTCACTGAACAATTAAGCAGGCTAGAGTCAATTTACTTACTAGAGGACAGAAGAGTTAGATGAAACGATGGTACAAAACCATAACCACATTGTCAACATGTATTAGGGGGAAGCTAATATGTTCCGAAACCCAAGGGTGAGTGATTGGAACTTTCGGTTGCCCTTTGGAAGTTGATCGGTGGAGAATTATTTGGTGTTGAAAACTTATGGCAACATGTTTGGTGATGAGATCATGTGATGCACCCTAGCACAATCCTCGGTGGTTCAATATCCAACACTTAGGTTCAATAAGATGAACAGACAGTAGGTTATGAATAATATTAAAAATAAAAGACCTGCCAAAATTTGCATAATTTGGATTACCGTCATTTGAAGAAGATAGAGGATCGGTCAGATATGCTCATTCATAAAAGATGGTGGTGCACAACATGCAATATGTTGCGACTCCGCAACAAGCAGGATGTGCCACAAATTCAGACCTCAATGTAGGCACTCGAGTAGAACCTCATTACTTGAACTCTGCTTTTGA